>JAQGBV010000392.1:0-29380 GCA_034698685.1 Isotomurus pseudopalustris
TTATTTTTCCCCCTCTCTTAAACTCTGTACCCCGTTGTCCCCCTGTGTGTCGAAGACCCCCTTAATTTGCAATAAAAACAAATTGAACAATTTTGTAGTACAACGAATCACATCTGGTGTAAGGGATCAATTTGTGTCGTAATTTTTCTCGCCATGATTGCCCGAATCAAACTTGACTTTTTTCTCTGCAGAAAACACTTGAAAATCAAAACCCATTTTGGAAGTAAGCGAGTAAGAATACGTAAGAGATGTGCCACACGTTTTATTTATAAAGAGATATGAGACCTGAGAAAAATCATTTCATTTCAGAAGAAGAGAAGAAGAAAGATATTGGGCATTATTTATTTAGAGGGTCATTTGTCACCGTCTGATTTCCCGTATCATTGTGTTCGAGATACGTGAGTCGAGGAGAGAGAGAAGAGAGTTTCACTTACACTTCCGAATGAGATTGAATGAAGAAAGCACAGAGTAATGTATCGACGAGGAAGGCTGTGTGTGGAAATTGACACACGTATCATATTGTGGTTTGGAGAGAGACGAGGGGAATGGGGAATCAAACTGATAGAGAAAGTTGAAACTGACAGACAAGCCATGACATTCAATTCTACGTCCCATAAATAAAGATTAGGTCAGCCTAGCCGATACTTCAACCGACATCAAAAGGACTGGAAGGCCACAAACACACAAAGCACCCAGTTTGTGTGTGCCAAATACACTTCCCACAAATAAAACACATTTAGATGACATATCGGGAATTTCTGGTAATATGACAGCACTCTGATTGGATCGCTCGAGGTGACGTGACTACATTTTACACATTTCCAGGCTTCTTTCCCAATGAATCCAGCACATGCAGTCATAACCTGCTTCATATAAGAATTATATTCGTGTGTACATACTTTGTGTCTTAAACAGTTCGCTTTAATCCTCGGAACAACGATGAGCGATGTGTAAGATCCGCTTAATACATCCGTAGCAAGTAATAAAGACAATTACTGTGCTGTGTACTCTTTCTCTGGCATATGGGCGACAAGACAAGCTTCATGTAGGAAAGCATCTCGTTGATAAACACACACAAGGGAGGAAATGAGCCCGTGGTGATGTAACTTGGAATGAAAACGATCGTCAAGCGAGTCCAAGACAAACACTAATTATTTCCTTATGATAATCTGCCGACAGCTGGGCTCACCAATCTAGATTCTAGAATATCAATTCCAGAAAATTTACCTACCTTGCCTTTACTAAACGGTGAACTTGCTACATATAAAGTCCCTATATACATGAACACACATAAATACACGAGGAAGAGAGCCAAGAGAGGTAGATAGATTCTTTTCATCAATCTAGATTTCATATCATTTTAATGAGACTGTTGTGTGCAGTGTGTAATAAGGACAGAATAACGAAGGCAGCAGAGAGGGAAAGGGATGATGGAACATAAAAGGAAAAGGCATCGGAGAAGTTCCCATGTTGGAGTATACGTTCAGACAGAGTCTAATGTAAACATTAATTGACGAGGAAGGCTTGCTGGATCTGGATTAAAAATTCCAAGAGAAAAAATACTCTCGAGAGAGGAAATTTAATCGCTCCAGGAGGAATTATGCATGTCAACACTCTCCTTTACGGAGGAGAGAGCTTTCTCTACACTCTCTCCTCGTTTTGGACTCGAGTGGAAGGATTTAATGGAAATTTCCCCCTTGATGGCTTCTCTCAAATTATTTGCAAACACTTGTTACTACTACTTTTACTACTTCCAGCAAAAGTAGCTCCCGAACACACTCAGATTCTAATCTTTCACGACTTTAATAGTTGCACAGAAACTTATTCTCCTACGCGTAGAGATCGTATTTCCTTCCTTCCTCCTCCGTACATAGGCTTTTTTCAATTTGGAACAGATTTAATCATGATCTTTAGAACTTACAACATTAAAAGCGGAAAATGTGATCTCTCTACACGCTTAATTTACAAGATAGCAACAAACAGTTTTTCGCTATTTTTATATTTACTACGGGAAGTAGGTAAAGTTGAAACTCAAAATTGGAAATATTGGAATTAATAAAGGATACCCACCACCAGCTGTATAAGCCGATTTCAGATCCAATAGCCAGGTACACAGAAGAAAGTAAACTATTTAAGGCCATGACATCATGTGAAAGTAGTCTTGTGCAAATATATGCCGTAAAATATGTAAACGGTGGATGGCATTTGTGTCTAATTAATTGGCGTTACAACAGCGAGGAATTCACAGCAGGAGACAGAGTAAGACAAAGTGCGACATGTGGGAACATTAATGAGTTTATAATTAATTAAATTCACCTTTTAATGTCATCAATCACTGGGAGAGTGCGGACGTCCTTAATGAGTGAGAGTGCCACTACACGACAAATTCCACTTACTTACTTACATAGGAATTAGTATTCCAACCATCTCATTCCTCCTGCAGGAGATACTTCAGTCTACTTTTAGGAATTAAGGATGAGGGTAGCTTTCTATATTGCTTAATGTGTTTCCCATTTCACCCGAATTTAGTGATGATGATGAGTAGGAAGGAGTACATTACACGCGTGTCACCTCGCCCCAATATGAAAGTGCAGGCAACTTTCTCCCGCAGCGTAGCTTAACGAAGCTGAAGTAAAAGTGAAAAATGGTAATACGAAAATGTCAGCAGACTTTCATTTTCCCGACAAAGCCATGTAAAAAATTTAATTTGGAGACTTTTTAATAAGTAAACTGAAAAAGACAGGCTAATCTGGGATAAATCAAGCCAGATGGGCCCAAATGGGTATTCTTTCTGTTCCCAATCTCAACCCTCCTCGCCCTTATTCGTAACTTTCACCAACTACCTTCCGCACTCATTTAACCTTCGTATAAAACTGAGATGATATCACGGTGTATCATTCAATGCTTTGTTATTGTTAGCAGGAGCTTTAATAGGTCTGCCAACAAGCCTTTTTACGACACTCCCATGTTCATGACTTAAATTAAGCTTCCAAGAGATTTATTCAACTTCGCATTAACCTGCAAAACCCATTTCTCTCTCTTTTCTGTTCATTTAAATAAAGCCAAGCTGTATGACAGTTTGTGCTTTCTTCACGATTAACCAACATGCACAGGAGAATTATCTGTCATAGATACACTGAAACAAGGAACCTTCTTTCTTATTGAACGAATAAAGACTTTCGCAAAATTATTCTATGATAAGTAAGAGTTTATTCAGCTTCCTTTAGAAGCTGCTTTAAAGATTCAAATATTTGTATTTATGGATAATTTTTTAATGAGTCTTACTGTTAGAAGATTTTAGGAAGCCGATAAGAGCTAAAGTCCCATTTGACCAAGAGACTGTAAACAAACTTTTTTTCAAAATAGTAACAAAGCGATCCTTTCGCAATGGATTCTCCTGTCAAGAAGACTGCAGGGCCCAAGCTACTGCAGAAGTCGCTCGATGACTACTACTTCGCTCGAATGGAAGAGAAGGCTCAAAAGTAGACGCGAACTTGCATTAGATTTTTAGATTTAATTTACTTATCCTGATGATGACTGAAAGTACTTTTATGGTCGTCTCAAAGATATGCCCACATATTTGAGAATTTGGCGTACGTCCCATCAACAGAGATAGCAGCAGCCCGACGTGACATAGTTTGCTTGGACGGTCAGTTAGTAAGAGCTCGAGACAAATGGGCTGGGGAAAAGAAAATCCTTAATGAAAGGTGGATAAAGACTAAAGACCGATACGACAAGTTGTACAGCAGCTTTCCACGTCTAAATGGTTACTTCAAGGTTCGTTCCTGGGGGAAATGATAATAATTAAGAGGATTCATTTTACAACAATCTGTTTCTTATTGTAAATTAGGATTCGTTCGCTAAAAGAGAAAGATCTGTACAAGCTGAATTCAGAGAAAGAAGACAAATCGAGGACAAGAATAGAGAAATTCGAAAATTAAAGAAGGAAGTCAGCCGGTTGAAAGAAATAAAAGATGAAGTACTCTCAAGACAAGGAAAATTCTCGGCATTCGAAATATACCTCAAGAACGTGAAAGACTCCAGCCAAGGAGAGTATGAAAATATTCGAGACATTATTGATCGCTACAATGTCCTTGAGGAAGCCAGGAATGGCCTGACAAAACGCACAGAAAAAATGAGAGAAACTATTCAAGTTCGCCAGAAGAGGATGGAAAATGACGTTGTGGTAGGTTCTCTTTAATAACAATAAATTATGAGCAAATGAAGGAAACTCCATGCATGTAATTTAATTGGTTATACTTTGCAGACCAAGTTAAACGAAGTTTTAACATACAGAAACTACCTTAGTGAGCTACTTCAGTATCACGATCAGTTACAAGATCAAGTGCGGACCTTAGACGACAGTCTTCTCCGGATTAAAACCACTGCAGCCCAGCGTACTCTTATTATCGGACAGATTAAGATGGCCATTCAGAATTTGTACTTCCAAGTTTGCAAACATATGCACAGGGCAGCTAGAGTAAGTATATTATTATATACAAGAATGCAATTGTGTAATTATTGCAAGATTAATTGCTTTTGTTCTAGCTCGCCCCAGATGATACACTAGGACAGTTGTCTGACATAAAGATCTCAGTTGTAGAGATGTTCAAGCTAAGCAGAGATATCAAACACATGCTCAAAGCTGCATTTGTTGCAGCAGAAGCCGAAAGAGTTTCGAAAGAGAAAGCTCGCAAGACGTTTGAGGAGACTCATCATAAAGCACTAAAAGTTACAGTGCCTGTAAAGACTGGAGATGACAATGCAGACATGCGAGCAGCGTTTGGTATCACTGCTAAGATTCTGGCTCAAGCGAAGCAGAAGAAGAACAAGGACCTTGAGAAATTCTTGGGACATTTTTTCAAAGAACAAAGCAACCACGATGATCACCATCAACATCATCATCAAGAAGAACAAGGAGGAAGTCAGCAAGTCCCCGATGAACCCCACACTACAGATAGCTAGTTAACGAGCTCATATGAAATGAATACTTATCCTTTAACCTCATCCTTCTTTATGTTTTGTGTGTCACGTCGAAGAAAAGGATGAGAAGATGAGAAAGGATTAATGTATTCATAAATCAAAACGATTTTGTAAATTATTCCACATTTATGTACTTGAAAATATAAAGGAATCACGGAGAGAGTAAATGCCGACTATCGATTGTCGATAAAAAGAATACTAATGAGTACTTGCATGTAGTGAATTACTTCTAATAGTTGCAATGCGATGCTAAAATACGAAGAACTTCGATAATTGGCATTGCACTTGACCTTGTGACACGCAGTGCATAACTCTGTTTGTACTTGGAACCACAGAATCGCAGAGAATTGAAAACAAATGAATGGAAATCGATCACAAGCTGTTTCTTTTCCAATGTCATAACAAGTAAGCGGAAATTACCTATTTTGAGGGATATAAAAGCGATTTGTCTGGTGATTAGGTATTGTACATTACAAATTGCACTCATTATCGTTTTGATTAGTCCAAAATATCTGAATCCGACATGATTCCCAAGTTAGCAGTTATTTTTCTAGGAATTTTCATTGATTTCAGAAGCGTAGACGCTCATGGAAGAATCATGGAACCTCCGATGAGAGCGTCGCTCTGGAGGTTCCCTGAGTTCGAATATTTGGACCCTCCAACAATGTACGATGACGACGCTTTCTGGTGCGGAGGATATGTCACCCAGCATCAAAAGAACCGTGGAAAATGTGGAGTTTGTAAGATTCAAATATCAATTTCTGTGCCCTCTTCAAGTTCTACAGTATTATATCCTCACGACTCAGGTGGAGACAACTATGCAGATCCTACCCCGAGAAGTCATGAAGACGGTGGACAGTTTGGGAAAGGAATAATAGCTCGAAATTATACTGAGGGCCAAGTAAGGATATCATATTGAAATATTGAAATCTTGTATGATCGTTGTTTTAAAGTTGGCATTTGCGTAGGTTATTTCTATAAATGTGGAGTTGACGGGAGCTCATAATGGTCACTTTGAATTCCGACTGTGCTCAAGAAACTCTCGAAATGAACCGGAGACAGACGCTTGCTTTAATAAGCACCTTCTTCAATTGGCAGATGGTTCAGGGTACAAAGTAAAAGCATCCACACGGAAAGGGCTCTACACTGGGAAGTTCAGACTTCCGCGTGGAGTGAAGTGTAACTACTGTGTTATCCAATGGCACTACACAACCGCAACGACCTGGGGAGACTGCGGAGACGGAACATTTGACAATGCGTGCGGACCTCAAGAAACATTCAGAGGGTGTTCAGACGTCCGAATTCATTAATATTTATTTCATTAAAAGACTTACTTTCAAGTTTAAAATACATTGAGCTCGAGTCACACACACATATCTCTAATTATGAAAGCAAGTTCGAAAACAAGTCGGATAGGCTAGAACCAGAATTGATATCTTCATTATCTTCGTTATCTTCAGGGTCATCAGGGTCCTCGTCATCAGGATCTTCCGTTGTAGTCGTAGGCTTAGCAGCTGCAGGTTGAGCTGGAGTAGGAGCTGGTTGCACTGGTGTTTCAATAATTGGACTTCCATCTGGTTTGAATCCAAATGTTGGAGGAGTTCCAGTCACTTGAAGTGTTCCAGCAATGTACTTGTCCACGTTTTGCAGCATGCGAGTCCGTACTCTTTTCCACCAAGAAAATTCGTCGTATTTCTTATCCAAAGCAAAAACTTCCGGTACAATAGTACGATTAACGTCACCAGCTTTAAAACGCTCATAAACACTAAGAACAGCAGGGTCAGAGTTGGCTACATTATAAGCCTTGTAGAGATCAAGGAGGAGCCAAGGTTCTAAGTCTCCAGCCAACATCCACATTAAATCATACATGCTTTTCTGAGCTAACTCATAAATTGCGTTTGCAACTTTCTTCTCTCCATACTTCTGAACAGATGACTGTAGAAATCCTATCAGAGAAATCTGGAAACAACAAACAGATACATATACTGAATTGATTTAACTCACAAAAAACTTTATTTCAAACTCAATTCAGTTTACTCACCTCTTGTCCGTCTCTACTGGTTCTTGTTGAGTTGTTTTCCACCGGGTCTGAACTGCTGGTTCCGACTTCAGTCTGATTATTGTCATCCCAGCTAAGTTCCCGAGGATTAATTTTGAAACACTCCGAGCTCAAAGTACATATTTCTGAACAAATAAGTGCACAGAAAACTACCTGAATACATTTTGACCTGTCTCTGATCTTCATAATTCAATCTTTAAAAGATAACAGAGATTCTTTTCTGAATTTAAACATCAACGTTTACGTACAATAGGAGAAATACTTGCTACAATACCAGATGGTGCAACCCCATAATTTCGCAATAATAGGTACATTGGCCACATTATAATAAATACTAATCAAATATTCACAAAACTGTCTCATACAAAGAAGCCTGCATTTTATTTATATTAGTCATACAATTAAAACACACCAAGCTCATCCAGCAGTGTATCACAGTACGATATATTTTCTACCTAAAAGGCACCGATACGAATTATGTATTACTCACAACACATTAATTAATCTTATTCGTCGACCTCAAAATTATATTACTACATTTGGTTCATGAACTGATTTGATTTGGATTCAGAGAAAGTTTCATCAACGTAAATAAAATAAATGTGCAAATTATAATGTCCTCCTTTTTGACAGTAAAAGCTTCGTAGACTCCAAAGTTTATTCACTTTTTTAGTAGAGAGCTCCAAGTTGCTCCATTGTTAGAGGGAAGGGAATGGGGACGGGATACCGTCTGAGAGTCAGTGTTAGGGCTGGGTAAATTCTTGCAATTTCTGGCTTTTCGTTTAGACTGCGAATGCTGGAGAGATTTTTGAAGTGAAGGAAATGCATCATAAGCTTGGTCAATCTGAATGTTGCTGGGCTGAGACGGGATATTTCTCCATGATTTTTCGACAGGGCGATTAGTTTTTAGATTTAGACTAGATTGAGATTCGTACTTCTTGGTGCTGCTCTGAACCATTTTATCCGCATCAAAACCTCTCCCTAAGGAGCTGCTGATCTCATTTTCAGGTACACTTAATGAGTATTGCTTGATGTATTCTTCAACTTGATCATTATTCACTTCAACCAGGAACCACAGAGTGTTTCTTCCTGTAGGTTTGAGTTCGCACTCAGCCATAACCTTGACTCCACAATTGCCGAATTCTCGAATAAAGCACTGGACTAAATCAAACTGACTCGTAAATCCCCAAGCTTGCCATTTTATAGGCTCCCAACCAAAAAGTTTTTCGCAAAATCTAAAACATGTTGCGATTCTGACAATTCCGTGGTAAAGTCTTACAACAATTCTAAGTTTGTGCCAGATATTCCACAAAATTACTCTTGGGGTATTTACTAAGCCTTGAAGACACATTGGGAAGTAGAAAGTCGATACGTATTTCATGTCTTGAATAAGGAACACATGTTGTCCTAGGGCACCCATCATTGCCATAAAACTGGGATAATTCATGCTTTTCGCCTGAGGATAGTATTCATTCCTATTCTTGAATTCAGTCATAAAAGATCCGTTTGATATTCCAGCAGGATTTTCTTCAATTATTGCCAACATTTTTGACTGCAGCATGTCACCTACAGTAGTATTACTGATTTCTGGAATGACGACTTCCTTCACGTTTAGATCAGGGTCAAAGGCACAGAGACCGTTTAATTTAAGTTGCTGTCCTCCTCCTCCACTCGGTGTTCCACCGCTGATTTTGATGAAATCTTCTAGAATATCTTGCTCAACCTTCGTTGGTCTTGGAAGCACGAAGTGATCTGTTCTCACAAGATGGGGAATCGACACTTTATCGAAAGCTATAATTTCGTCCACCGTAAACCAATCTTGTAAGTTTGGCACCTCAACTTGTCCATCAAATCCTGAATCTGCCTCTTCACGTATTTTCCTCCTCAGCTCACTTTCCTCCACCAACCATTCTTCCAACTGTTCCAGTCTCTCTTCTTTGTAGTTCTGAAATAATTTCTGAAATCGACTACTTTCTACATTCATAGCACCGTAGATATTAACTAACTCTTTCTTGAGAATGTCATCTGAAAAGTATTCCAATCCACAAACGCTATCTTCTTGTCTGCTCAAGACCTTAGCAATTCTTTCTGATTTTTCCACTTCAGACTTCATTTGCAAATAATGAGCAAATCGGTTGTACGAAAACACGCCTTTGGTAGCTGGGGCCGGTTGTACTGTCAAGTTGCATCTAAGTGGATGTCTCGTCCCTTTCTTCAGATCAAAATCATCTACAAAACCCGATTCTGGAACTATTCGGCAGTCTGTAGCTTCAACAACTTGGGAACGGGAAAGTAAATCCACTCCGTATCCATCACCTTCTCCGTTCATTCTGTCTACGTGAATGGAATTTCGTCCTTTGGTGTTCTATTTATTCCCTCGTCTGGCTTTCCTCCAGCATTAAAGCAGGATTGAGGTGGAACCAACAGAAGAAAAGAGACACCTTTAAAACAAAATATTTTCGTTATATAAGTGTTGAAGGATGAATCCAAAGAATCAATAGAAAGAAATGCAACAAAGATATTAACTAAACGTGGAAAACTCACTCTGAATGCCAAATGCCTCACTCTTATTCTCCACACTGTCCACACACTTCAAAGAATGTATTCTACAGAATGGTAACAATACAATGTAAATAAACTTTAATTGTAATATTATTATGCATTAAATCTCGTTACAATTATCGAAGAAAATTGATACTTGCCTCCCTCCCACGCTCCACTGTCTTCTCTGGCCGATGCAAATTATAATACAAATGACGAAAACAAGAACAAACCAGTTATTTACGCGCAGCAACAATCCAACAATACAATGACAAACAACAATTATAGAGCGAATTATTCCATTGTTGATTGTTGTGTCCTCAATAGTTCAGTTTTTGTCCTGTGTGTTTACTAACGTGAGATTTGCCGGACGGAAACCGCGGGAAAAGCTGTCCCTACTTGTCCACTTGATCCGTCACATTTGTTTGTCAGAGGTTTCGATTTTCGATCTCACTGTGCTTGCTGCTGCTGCAGCCTTCTATTTCCAGCTTTGTGTAACTTTCGGTTTTGGAAACGGGAACTCGGAAACTTTCTCTCTTCTGCTGAAGATGGGTATCTTGACACGCCCATCGGGAGAGGAAAGCAGTAAATTGCTTGTAATGTTAGAGAAGCATGGATCGAAGTTAGGAATCTTGTCCTATGTCATAGGAATTGGATGGTTACTCTTACTGGCTAATGTGGATTACAATTTGAGTATGGTCTTAAATTTATTGATATTTATTTTGTTAATTTCAAGTCTGTGTGTATAATAGACTGATGAATCTTATTATAGAGACGTATTTTTCGGAGAATGCATTGCTACCCGGTTTAGTGGTGGAGCATTTTGGCGGTGGTCACAGGGCGGAGTTTTATCTCAAGGAATTGCAGAAACAAGATGCGACTGAAGAAAAAGTGACACCGGAGTACATCTTTAAGTTGTTTAAGAATGTTGGGTTGGCTGAGGTGGAGTTCCAGAACTTTACGGTGATGGATCCTGTCACAAAGCTTCCGGAGGATTCTGTGAGTGGAAAAAATGTTTTCGCAATTCATCGGGCAAAACGAGCTGCAGGTACGGAAGCGCTTGTTTTCAACGCTCCGTTTTTCAGCAAGCACGGACCGAGCCGTCGAAACTTTGCGGCAATTGCACTAATGCTGGCGTTGGCGGAGTATTTTCAGAGTAAGTAACATGGACTATTTTGACTTGGTCAAGAAATGAATACTTGCAATTGTACTAAAATAAAATACTACTATTTGTTTTGGTTATAGATCAAGTTTATTGGGCGAAAGATATTGTGTTCCTAGTTGCTGAAGGTCATCCAGGATCACTAGCTTGGGTGAAAGGACATCAGGAAATGTTTGATCCATTCGATAATTTGAAATATGAAAGTGTTCGACCGAAAGCAGGAAACATACAAGTATGCATGACGTAATATTATCTTTATGATGACTTAAACTAATACTTATAAATCATTATTACGTGACTGTACTTTACAGGCGGCTATAAATATGATTATGGAGAGTGAAAGTATTTGTAATCTGGAAACTCGATTTCATGGAATTAATGGACAACTGCCTAATCTGGATTTCGTTAATCTTCTCAACAAATTCATTGTTCCAGATTACGTACGTACATTATATTGATTTTTTGAGACTTTCAGTTATATTTTAAGTTTAGTCTCAATTTTTATTTGTTTTGTCTGTTCTCAAAATAGGAAAAGATTCCAGACTGGGAACAGGATATATGGAAACTCATTAACTACATGAAGATCCAAGCTACTGGAACGACCACAGGCAGTCATGGGTTCTTTTTAAAATATGGGATAGAGTCGGTTACTTTGATAGGACGATCTCCACGGACTTGTAAATCCCGTAACTCATTCTCTTTCGGAGATATGGGCAGAATCTTGGAAGCAGTTTTTCGGAGCTTAAATAATCTGTTGGAAAGATTGCATCAGTCGTTTTTCTTTTACTTGAAGACGACACCAAATAGATTCATTTCGATTAGTAAGTCTTCTGCTTGCTATAACTGATTTTATCTTACTACTTCTGGGTTTGTTTGCAAACTAATATTAACTATCTTATGTTTTTATTATAGGTCTATACTATCCTCCATTAGCGTTGATTTTATTTCCAATACTGCTGAAAGGTGCTTGTGTATGGCTGACTAAAAAGGATCTCGAAATAACACAAGCATTGTTCCGCATGATTGCAGTTCAGTCTTTGGCTATATTCAGCAGATGGTCACTCTCTAACTTGGACATGATTTCGAAGGTGGATTCACTGAAGAATTTCGAGATAACGTCACAAGTGTTTTTGAATGCTGTATTAACACTAGCTGCAGTCCAGTATTTATTTTCATTCCTGCTATTGAGGAACGTTAAGGAGACTGTTGCTGATACGGTTTACTGTTTCAGCCTAATGGCGTTTTCAACCTCAATGTACAGTTTGGCGTTGTTTAACCCATCTCTAGTCATACTTGTTGGAGTCGTTATTTCGCCCTTGTTAACGATGTTGTTCTTATTCAGCCCTAAACAACGCCTTTGGTTGTGGGGATTACTAACTGCTTTTTATGTTGGTGTGGTTGTTGACTTATACTCTAGCATGGAGACTCCAGTCAATAAGTACTTTTACGAGTCTGAAGTGTATGGAAACTTCTTATTTGATTTCGTGTCTATTCTAGTTGTACCCGTTGTCTCAATGATTTCAGCGATTGTGTAAGAATGTCTACGATCAAAAATTAAGTTGTGTGAATATTTATAAGGACGGTTTGCCCGGTTTTCATGTTAAAACTTTGTATTTCAAAATTAATTAGTCATTTATTATCTGTTCAAGTAAAATTACAACATTAAGCACGAATATAATAGTGATTCTTACTTTCTTACACTACTAGTAATAGTAAGTTTATAATTCAGTCAGTACGCTTCGGTTGTTTATAAAAAATAATGAAATTATGCTCCAGCAATTGACTTGTGATCCAGCTTCAGCATTTTTTTCGCCCGCTCAGTGTCCTGGGCATTAGAAAGAGTAAGTTCTTTTTTGTACCGTTCAAGCAGCGCGTTTGTTTCCGGAAGATTAATTTTGAGACGAAGAAGTTTCGCCAAAGTAGTTTTCGCTTTTCCAAACTCCTTCCAAGCTATGTAGGAATTAGTAAGGGCAGTGCAGATCTCAGCACACTTCTCATTGTTACCTTCCAGATATTGTTCCTCTTCTTGAAAAACATTTTCTAGCAACGATATCGCTTCTTTGATGCAGAAGTTATTCAGGTCTTCCAGATGGCACCGTGCGATACCAACAGCTGCATCAATTCGTATTTGGCTAATGCTGTGATCTTGATCCATCGGAATAACTTTCAAAAAAACTGGGAAATGGGAAGCATCATAAGATTAGATCAAATAAAAATATAGCAACCTTTTCATATTTTTTCTTTGGAGAATAACACATACTTGAGTCCCTCTTAACAGCATTCAAAGCGGTCTTGTAGTTTTCAGTAGCGTGATCTAAATTTTTGGACTGGAAAGCCTCTTCCCCTGCCTCATTAAGTTTGGTGGAATATAGAACTCTTTCCGCAACTGTTACATGTCCCATTAATTGTGGAGCCTATAGTGCATAAGAAACAATTATTTTTCGAAAACGCATAGGTACTTGAACTTGCAATCAAATGACTTGCATCAACAAAATCCAGAAGTGATACGATGTAAGTGACAGTGGAATCAGGAGGTATATTAAACTTAGAAGACCCTGCTGCTCCGAATCCCATCTCTCCTTTCAGGACGATGCGAGAGCGCTCGCCTGGAACAAAGCTTTTCATTGCTTTTCCAAGTCCTGGAGGTAAATCGTACAGCTTTTCAAGTCCTAGAAGCCAGTTTATCTTCCGTTCATCGAATACTTGGTCATTATGTTCTCCAACAATTTCAGCTGGATTTAGCAAAGTACATCATGATCATGAATTAAGATCCTACTGCACACAAACGCCTCATTCATATTTCAAGATTACCATTGACGAGTGCACCTTGCTTAGGTGCTTCAAACTTCTCGTCAGTAGGAGCATTGAGTCGAAAACGAAGAATATCAGTGAATTCCTCATTCATCGCCAAGTTATCGTAGAAATCCAAGACTTCGATCTACATAATATAAGCGACAAAAACAAATGCTTTTACTAAAATTCCTAATTGAGAGAAAAATAACAGAATATAATCCTACTTTACCTCAAGCTTCAAGTTAGACTTCCGTGGAACAACCCAATCATGGAGGTATCCGAGTTCGTTGTGAGCAATGAATACACTCTTTTCCTTGTTCTTCATCTTCCACAAACTGTACTCAATAGCCCGAATAGCACGATAACCTTCAACCCAAATTATTTCTCCATTTTACAATCAAATAGCTTATTTTGTTGATAGTTCTTTCTTGAGCTATCATACCTCCAGCGTCTGAAGATCCCAACTTGAACTTCAGAGGCAATCCTAGATCACCCGTCGTATCCTCAAAGCAGTCGCCTGGTTGACCATCTGTATTGAGAACCCATCCTTTGTAATGGATAGTTACCCACATTCCAGGTTCCACGCCGAACTCTCCCTCCCCTTCATTCAGCACTGCAACCTTCCACAACGATCCATCTGAAAATACATCAATCGCATCCTCTCCAGGAATGAATCCAGGAATAACCGCTCTGTGAACTGGCACTTCTTCTGGTTCTTCCAAATCTTCATCCTCTTCATCCGAGTAAACGATTACTCGCTCCTCATCCTCTTGCTCTCGTGCAGCCATACTGATAAATGGATACACCTTTTCAGTTGTAGGACACTTAATTGGCTTCATTTATTCCAACTATAAACTAGGTTTATTTTAATTTTAGCTACATAATCACGGATGTCACACTATTTAACTTACCTCTTGCCTCTCTTGCTAAGTAAAGCACACTCAACGCAGAAGAACCAGCTACCACAAAGAACAAAAGCAATGATTGATTTGTTCCCCAAAAAAGCGATATCTCCGCTCCAACGAACTAAACCGTACAAAACCTTAATAATCACTTACACAGACAGATATTAATGCTCCTTCCCACAAATGGTAATATCGCAATAATATAAAGGTCACAGGATATGATGAGAGTGATGAGACCTGAACCTGGGACAGCTGTAATACAAAAAAAAGGGGAAGATCAGAGATTAGCACTCATGTGGACCCTGAAGGTATTATAAGAATAATTGCAAGTCACACGGACACTGGCATTACCTGAACGCACACGACGATGGAATCAGAATAACTCAATTAAGATAATTAACGCAAACAATTTATTAATAGACTCATTAAGATTGCCAAACGCAAGCCCGTTCCACGAGGACTGAGCTGGAGGGAAAGGGAAAGTCTGTGAGGAACATTCTGGACATTCCTTTGTTGGCATTCTTGGGGGGAAGTGAGACATCGGAAACAACGCGTTACATTTTACATCTGTCACAGGGTCTATGATTTTTGATTTGCTTTGGATAAAATCTGTCATTCATTTCGATTGTGACAGATCCGTTCACTTGATAGGTTAGGTTAGCGCGTGTAGTAGGTTAATATGAAACATAACTGTTTGGTATTTACTACTGTTTGCTTGATCAGGTTCAGCAGGTCATCGGGTAACATCACGACGTGCCTGCGAGGCGAGTTGAAATGTTAGAAATGGATGGTAAAAATTGAGTTGTGAATAGGTGTGTGAAATGAAGGACTTGATGGGTGAAAAAGATAAAGGTAATGATGTTTCTGTGTAAAGATTAAAAGGTGAACTTTCGCAGAGTGGCTGGCGCCGAGACGATTTGCGAATTAAGCTTGTTAGTTTTATGTTATTTAAGCCTGGTAGTTGTAAAGTTGTAAAACGATTAAAGATGAGATGGATGGTGTGCTGAACCGGTTCCGTATATGATCCCGTTTGTCCCGGCAGGAATATATGACATAACTAACAGCTAGTTTTGTTCGTCCCACCTTACTGTCTTCCTTTTAGTTGGGTTTCTGGGGTTCACAGGTTCAGAGGTTTATAAGTTTCGGGAAGAAATTTGAGGATTCGTAAAATGAAGGCTTTTCACACAGGTTCATAAGTTCAAGCAAATCTCGCATATTCATATTTAATTACCGTGCCCAAGTTCGAAAATTAATTAACTAATGTCCAATTTGTTTAGAACGGTTATCGTGGATTTGCCTTTGCCTGGTAATTGCTGTCACTTCTTTGGGGAAAGCATCCGCCCGAGGTTTCACTCAAAGTGACGATGCGATTGAAATTTCAAGCTCTCCTGAATTGGAGAAAGTTTCTGCAGCTGGATTGAAGTTTTCTAATCGTTTATTCAAGGCAAAGAAACTCAACAGAAAATATTTCCATCTCTATTCTGGAGTGTATTATACTAACAATAATTAAACGTGAAACAGATTTTGAGGGATTTGGACCAGGAGAACTTGATCTACTCACCTTTTACCCTGCATACAGCTTTGGCAGGATTAAAAATGGCAACGGATGGGGACACGCTTTCTGAAATAACCAGTGCGACAGGATTAAACAAACTTAGCAATGATTTCGTTCAAACTGGTTTCATGGATTTGATTAAATCGTTGAAGGTGAGAGAATACGGTAAATATCATGTCTCACAGATGAATGCGAAATGAATTTACATTCCTTGCATTTCCAGACTGATGAGAAATCGATCGTAAAAATGGTCAATAGGATATTCACATCCAAAGATTTTAAGGTTGACGGAAACTTTGCAAAGATGCTGCGGGACAAGTTCAGCGTGGATATTAACAGTATCGATTTCTCTAATACGACACTTGCTGCAGAAACCATTAATGAAATTATTGCAGTCAGTACGAATAACACTATTCCTGAGTTTATTCCAGCAGAAGGTTTACAGGATGCTTAAACATTTTCGTTCTTGTTCGCTTCGAATTTGCATGCTAACTCTGAGTTGGTTATGAACTGTAGATGCTTTGGAGCCATCGAACAAAGTAGTCCTGTTGAATTCACTTTACTTCAAGGGAGAATGGGAACGAGAATTCACACCACTGATGACAGACAAACAGTCGTTTTTTACAGATAATGGATCTGAAGTTGAAGTTGATATGATGAACAGAGGTGGTTATTATCAATACGGAGAAATTCTGGAATTGAATTCTTCTGCTGTTTCTATTCCATACAAAGTAAGTAGAAAAATGCATGTGTGCATCAATGTTTGTTCCAACAAGAACTCAGTTTAACTTTCCTGTAATGCTTTTTGCAGGGAAATCGATACAGTTTGAACATAATCCTGCCAGAACGAGGAATCCCAATTTCCCAGCTTGAAAAAAATCTTGAGAGCTTCCCTATGCAAGCCGTTCTTTCTCGAATGACAAGAAGATACATTCAGTTATCTGTCCCGAAGTTTAAGCTTGAGTCAATTATTGATATGATTGGGCCTATCCAATTGGTATGAGATATTACAGTTTAGAGCTGAAATGAATGAAATGAGCTGTTTAATGATATGATGATATAATATGTAAATGCACTTTTCTAATAGTTTGGAATCAAAACTGCCTTATCTCCTCATGCAAACTTGACTAAAATGTCTCGCAAACATGGACTTTTTGTCAATTCTGTTATTCAAAGGGCATTTCTGTCCGTCACGGAAGGTGGAACAGAATCTGCATCATCCAGCTTTGGTATGTGACTATGCTTAAGTTAACAAAGAAGGAATTAAGTATTACGTTAATTTGTTTCATATTGTAGTTGAAGCGGTTCCAGCTGCGTTTAGATCTCTGACTCCTGTCACTGTGGATCGACCTTTCATTACATTCGTTCATGATAGCCTCACAAACACGGTGCTTTTTGTGGGGAGAAAGTTGAATTGATTATTTCTTTCAGAATATTGATCTCAGGTCGTCGGATTACAAGCAATTGATTTAATAGTCACAAAATGCGTACAACAAGGTTTCGGGGGTCTTTTATTGGCACAACAGTTTCAAAAAGTAGGAACTAATGGTTTTTGTAATAGCTTTATATAATTTGAGTGCCCAAATATCTCGTCAATATGAATTGTGCAAATTTTAACAATAAACTTTACTCTCGCAAGAATATCCTAATCCTTTAATCTTCCATCTTTATTTATTTCATATGATCATTGCTAACAATTCCATGAAACTGTATGCATCGCTGCTCACAGAATCAGCAAAGATAACTTTAGCTGCGATTAATAACTTAAGTTTAGCATTTTGATTCTTATGATGTATTGTACAAGATTATAATTATACATTTAGTTTCGGTTATCTCTCGCTATTTGACTTACGCGTATAAATATTTATAAACATTTTAATTGCCTCCCACTCCCAGAACTACGCTTATGTTGGATATGTTCTGGAAAAACTCTAAAGGAGCAGATATAAGTTGTTTAATTAAATACAATTTAAGTTCTGCAACAGCCCACACGAATCGAACGAGTTTAAGAAAATTTATGAAGTTAATCGTGTTGATTAAAGTTATTGTCCCTAAAATAATCCCTCGTTTTTCTCTCTTGCCTGGCTCTTGAATTTCTGATTCATCTAATGACAAATTCTCTATTAAATCTTCAGATTGGTGTGGCACAATTATGTTAGAAGTGTTTGAAACTGTACTGGATGACAAAGGATATGCCATTACATTTTCTGAAAAATTGAGTCCCAGCAGAACCAGACTGATACAGATGCAAACTGTACTATCGCAGGTCAACATCCTTATTCCTATTCGTGTGCACAAGCGAAATTGAAAGGATTAATAAGGATATAATAATGAATATAATTTCAAATTACTGTCAGCTTCTTACGATTTGAAATGAATTAATTTCCAGTTTCCTGTGGGCGACTTGAAGTCAGTAGCAAATCAAAGAGCAATTTGACTCACGCTCTAGAACGGCAGGAACTAAAGAAAGAACTACTTGTAGGTTGTAAAACACAATTTACCATCGAATAAATCCACCATTCATCCTATTTCTATCAAGCTGGGCGATGTAAAACAACGCCAAGTTACGTGATTATAATTGTGGGGTTCGTGTAAATCTGGATTCGTACATTCTCTGCCCTTCTGCTTGTCGGTGGACATCACTCTGTGATTTTTCTCATAAACCACACAAGCGTAATTGTATTATAAAGTCTGCCTGCTAAGAAACATGCGTCCAATTATAGTCTTTAATATCACTTGCTATCATCGAATTATCGACTACCTGATTGATCGCAGAATTAATTGTCGTCCCCTTGGACAATTTCTGGTTCGCACAGACAATAAGTGAGAACTAAAACAGGCGGTCTAATGTCTAATTAAGTTTATGTGTGGTGTCATTAGATTAGAGATTTTATGTGGAAGAATCATCTTATCTTTGACGCACAACGACCTTTACCTTCTTTACGTTATAATTCTTAATGACACATTCTTTGAATTACATGCAAATTTTTTATTCATTTATGACAACACTAATTACTGTAATTGCCGACACATTTTCTACATAGCTACTACATACGTAGTTCCTTAATTACACATGTAATGACTGCATGTAGAGCATAACTCTAGCGTGGGAAAATCTATCACATTTGTTTAGAAATGAGTTTACTAAAATTCGTAAACTGATATTACACGTGCCTTTACAAATATTTGCAAATGAAATGAAAGATTCGGTATTAAAAGATCTTATTATGCATGGAAAGTAATTTCGAACAATAATATAACCAACTTGAATTATGTTTGTTTATTTCTGTTCATTTATTTTAATTGAAACAATTCATTAATACCCATGAATTGAAGTAGATTTCTTGGGCTATAATTGTTTACATTTTATTGATTTTGTATTTTAAACTCTTATCGCAAGAGTCCTGAAGAATGCCACAACTCTAGCAAATGCCTGTAGAAATTGATTTTTGAAATATCGTATCAAATTCTGTCCAACTAAGAATATTCGCAGTGGTAATTTAACTGGGAGTAAAGCTTGTCTCTTGCTTCTTCGAAGCTCAGCTTGTGGAAGAGCCAAGTAATTTGTTCCCTCAATCGGTTTAGACGAAAGATCTGTGTTTCTTATTCCAAGCCCTGTAGAAATTGGTAAACTCACTGATGACTGAATTAAGCAAAGGACGACTCCTACTGTCACCCAAAGCAAAAGTCTGATATCCATTTTGACCTGAAAGGTTAACAGTTATTATTCCAATTATCAATATTTATAGCCTGGACTCTGGACAGAAAAAAAAGTATTTTAAATATTTATGATTTCTTACCAGGGATAGGAAATTAAAACTCTTTCTACAGCCAGACGGAAGTACTGATCGAATCTGAGAAGGTGTAACGAGTAAGAAAATACGACAAGCTATTATTCACTTTTTAGAGTGTACAGACAGCAACAAGAAGTTATGAAATGGCATGAGTATCTGGAAATACCACAAATGTCTCAAATCAAATTATATTATGACGATAACAATATTCCATCGCCAGAAATCATAAGATAGTACGCACTACAGCCACGTTACATGAGAAATCATAAGAATTTATTTCTCAGGATGTACCGTGAACTTTCGATGGATTCTTCAAGGTCGGTTGCATGTTCTATTTAAAATTAGATAAATATAGTCTTCATGATTTTAGTTATCACTTCTTGTCATTCATGTGTACTTGTTGATTGACGCAGTAAACACCATACTTCCCGACATTCATCATTCGCAGGTTATTTTAATGAAACTAATCAGAAAAGTCACCAGCTCCTGATTTTATGTGCGTGGGATGTAACGCTAATTATTATTTACTTCCTTAAAATTAGCTAGTCAGCAACTAAATGATAAAATTTTCTTTAGAATATAATGATACTTACATTCACCTGTCACCTTGCGTAAAATTATCTAAAAGATAGTATCAGAAACAAGGAAAAGAAAAATACTTGACAATTTATTGTTGATTGTCGGAAATTCCATTACTCCACTATTTAAATTGCACCCTCAATGCAATGATACAAAAGGAAATTTTATTATAACTTCCCAATAAACGTTGTCTTACACAATGTCTCGATTACTCTGTATCTGTATGGTACAGGAGTTATTGCTTTTTTCAATAAAACAACCTAGAATTGTCCATCATTCTTAAAGAGCATTAATTGTTGGACAGAATATTAATCGACTAGAAGTGATGTGCATCAAAAATTTGCAATGATTTAATTTTAAAGTTTTTGCTCGCTTGATGAAGAGTTATAAGTGTGAAAGGAAAAACAGTCACGCACATTGCCAAGAACTCTTTAAAGAGTTCATACGTACGTACTTTTGTGTGTAGCTTTATTATGAGGGGTAAAAATTTTGGTCACGTCAAGTCCAATCGTACGAAACAAGTATGACTGGATGCCTTTTAATTAAAAGAAGATTCTATACAGCGATATTCAGCGTTAATATATTTTATAGGAATATTTGATCTGTACCTATCGACCTACCAGGTCTATGCCTACACACATGCCTATCTTCATCTTATTTGTTAAAGTCAGATAATATGTGACTGTGTGCAGTGAATGAAATATTTTCTTGGCCTACCTGTCACCTCTCTACAATTGTACAAATGTACGTTGTACGTGCTAGCTCTATCGTGCAGACAGGTTGGGTACGTCTGCAAGTAAAGTTCTTGTCAGACATATGCAGATATACCCTATCAATTGCGTTTATTGGCATTCGTTATATAATATGCGGCATATCCATGAAGATTTGGACTCGAAATGTGTTATAAATTAAAATATAGTCCATCCACTTTCACGTCTGTTATTGCGACAAGTTTTTTCCTTTTAAATGAGACCACACCGACGACCCCATTATTGTCTAAATGGATTACATGCGAACAATGAAGTGTCATTCATGCCTGCTAATTTTTGGACATGGAGATCGAGATTTATGCCTCACATGCATCACCGTTAATCTTGTCACAGGAAATAATTATAATAAACCAAATAATACAGTATGTGACTAACACTTTTATTTTAAAATATTCTCTATGCATCCTTTAACCTAAAACTGAAGGAACATCTTAATTAAGTATTTGAGTATAACAAGATATTTGAGTTAAATAATGTTGATTTAGGTACATACAGCAGTAAAGTAAGACAACAAGACATATATGTAAACTAGTCTAATTAATTAATACCTTTATCAACCATCATTCATTCTTGATAACCGGAAGATGGATGGTGACAGTTGTTGTCTCTCAGCATACAAAGTAATTAAAAAGATAAGTCTCATAGTAAAAAAACGTAAACTTTGTCCATTCTACAATGTATGTGCGTTAATATAAAACCTATTTAGCAACTTTCGTATAACTGTAGCTGACTAAGGGTGCTGGAATCATTTCGTATGCCGGAGGGTGACTGCGTTTTCTATTCCTTGAATTTCCTGTTATTCTTAGGTTATCTACTACTGTGTAAGTGCTTCTTAAGTTGTCGGAGAATAAAGAAGGACTGGGAGTTGTTGTTGTACTTCTTGCTGTAGAATAAATCGTTCTAAAGTGAGAATGGCTTGGGGCTGGGGAAGTTGATTCCATTTCTGCTTGAGAAGCAAATGCCAAAAGTAATTTTGCGTGGAAAGGGCTACTTGACTGTCTACCGTGTGACTTCAAGTCTGAATTCGCAGATGCAATTGATTCAATTCTGTCTTGAATCTCAACAGCTTTTTCCTCACTGCTGAATTTTTGTTGAGGAGATTCAACTTTGGATGATGATCTAGATTTGCTGCGAATTCGCTTCCTCCTTCCTTTCTTGGATGCGTTACCTTCTTTTGAACTGGATGATGATGATGATGACACTTCTTCTGGTGACCCCGGTGACCCCATGTAATTGTAGTAGTCATTGTAAGATAACAAATACTTTTCAGGTGAGAATGGCTCTCCTGGAAATCTGACTTTGGACACATGAGACTTCCGCTTATAAAGACTACGTTGCTGTAAATTGCTAATAGATTTTCGTGTTACTGGCTCTTCTGTCGATTGCTTTGGCTCTTCAGTTACTGCTACACTGGAATACTGGAATTGCTGAATAGATTCCTCTGGAAAGATAATCCGACTTCTTCTCTCATCTGTTGGTGTAACAGAGGAGGATTCTTCTCGAACTCCTTCGGATGGAATCCTCGACTGAGGCAACGGCTGAAAAGCAACCTCTGCTTCTTTATTATTCGTCTCTTCAACTTCTGTATTTCGAACAGCAAAAGGAAAGTTCAGATCTCCTGTAGCAATGCTTCGAGACTGCTTCATTCGTTCATTCAAGGCTGTTGAGTATCCACTTTTAATGTGGTTGAAGTATTTCTCGTATTGACTTAAAGTATCAGGATCTGCTGGAACCAATTCATACTCAGGTCCTAATCCAGGAAGAGAAAGTTCTTCGTTTCGTCCTCCTCGTTCAGGTGGAGGAGGTTGTCGTTGATCAGGTTGAGCTTGACTGACTAAAACTTGGCTTGATGGTTGGTTCAAGTACGAATCCGAAGTTGTTGATGTCAACGGGACACTTGTCACTGTCGTCTGATATTCATTTGAAGGCTGAATAGGCTGCTGAGATGATATCTGGTGGTAATTATTCTGAGGTACGCTGATGATTGAAGGATACCCACCAGAAGGATTATTAATATTAGAGATTGGCTGACTGACAGTCGCGACAGAAGCAGTCGAAGTAGTTCCGTAATTCCCTGAAGGACCCTCAACAGGTCCAGAAGGATATCCTCCATACGGTGGACTGCTCCCGATTCCCCCGTCAGATTTACTTCCCAAGAAGAATACTTCAG
Source organism: Isotomurus pseudopalustris (assembly GCA_034698685.1). Taxonomy (NCBI): domain Eukaryota; kingdom Metazoa; phylum Arthropoda; class Collembola; order Entomobryomorpha; family Isotomidae; genus Isotomurus; species Isotomurus pseudopalustris. The sequence goes on from JAQGBV010000392.1 coordinate 23,312, forward strand.
GCTTAGGAACTTCCTGATGTCCGTTGCGGTACAAGAAGTTAAAATTATGGTGATTCTTATTCGGCAGTACATAGACAACAGTCCTTGGAGCTTTAGCTGGTTCTCCAACGACTGTAATTTCATGTTTCACTTTATAAGCTGGAGCTTCCACAAACAAAATGTTCTTTTTCTGTGGCGGTCCTGGAGGAATCTTAATGATATTCTTTTTCGGTGGTCCGTAATCTTCCCGTCCTTCTTTACAAACAACATGTACATTGTGTCCAGGAGATGTTGACAACCCGTAAGAAGATCTGCAGTGTCGATTGTACAAAGCCAAGACTTGTTCAACCTGGTCGTCTGGCAAGTCAGATCCTTCATAAGAAGAAGATGCGATCACAAATGAAATCACTACAGTCACGAAGAGTGATACGGAGTGCTGAAACACAAATTATTTCAAATTGATTGTAGGGTCAAAGGTTAACACATAAATCTTGTACAAGTTGATCGAAATTACATAGAGGGAAGACACTTACCCACAAACTCTTCATCTTTCACAAGGATCCGGAATAAATTAGATTTCTTAGTCACGTCACTCCAAAAGACTGAAGAAATGCAATGCAGAATTCCTCTACACTGCACTTCTGCTGTAACCCTTGTATTAATATGGAGGAATTTGGTGCAAGAAACTCAACACCATTCACGTTTCACCTTCTCTTGACACTTGAGACGATGAGACTTGGATGATGAAGCAACTCACTAAGGATTTAGAAGGCCGATTACTCTATTTCACATATATCTCTCGTAGTGAAATCACTTAAAGATGACAAACACGAGGATGAAACATTAAAAAACCCAAATGCACCACACACAGCGAAGTAAATTCTTCTTTTTTCCCAAAAAACTTCGACACAAACTCGTAATAAAAGTTTTGGGAATCAATGACACAAAAGATCCAATCGTCACTTTCCTTCAATCTTCAATCACATTCCACTTCCAAGGTACACTAACAATTAAAGTCTCTCACGTGTATTTTCATGCATATGAGTGTGCACACTTTATCTTAACTGCAAATAGGTAATTAAGTGAGGCAGGGTGTATCGACAAGAAGCTCTGTAATACTAAGAGCCCAGTCACGACATCCGGAATAACAGAATACGAGAATATAAGGCAGAAAAGTGATTGTAGAAGAAGCAGTCTCACTACTGTACAATATTTCACGTACTTTTTCTATAGATTCTCTTCTTGGCTACTTCAAATCCTTCAAATTGACGGATCTCCACAATCTGATGATATAACCAATACACACACACATACACACTCTCGATATCTCTCTCTCTCTCTCTCACTGCGTTACCAAATGTCGCTGAACAAGTGAACGTTCCTTCAATTCACTAAGATTACCATGAAGAACAACAAATATGCATGGATGCGTGTGATTTCTTACAAATAGAGATTACATATGAATGAATAAGAATAAGATTTTTGTCTTCATACAGGCAACACAGTAGTGTAGATGCAAGTTAGTGTAGGTAGAAATTGTTAACGTTGACGAATACATTTTCCTCATCATCGCACTCGTCGTCGACGTAATCCCTTTGAAAGAATCCTTAAAATTTCAAATTGCATCTCTCCCAGAGGGATTCTCTTCATTCGCTTCGTACGTATTGTAACGGAGTAATGTGTGTGCGAATAAGTTTCGTGCTTTTTCATTCTCTCTCCTTATACTCGCGTGTATTGTTGTGAGTTGCTTATTAAAAGCTTGTGTATTAGATTTTATTCATAAATATTAATAATGCCCTTATTGTATAAGGCGATAGAGCACAAGAATGAGAGACTCGATGGTTCAGTGAGTGCAATAATCACACATCAAACTGTAGAGATGTACGTTTAGTCACATGTGTACGTATGGGTACTCCTACGGTGCGATGTAATTAGTAGACACATATGAAAATCGTGGGTAGCAGTCTGAAGAATTTGTGACACATTGTGTCTCAACGAGTCATCCAAAATGAATCGAAAGATTCGCACACACTGTTCTCGGTTGTGCAATTCAGCAAGGGTAGAGGCAACATTAGGGAGGATTTATGCCGACACTTTCATCGATTCATTCAAAGGTCTTACAATGGGTTTCAAATACAAATTTGTGTACTCTGAATGAAATTTTGAAGATCAAATCATAGGTTAAATTCTTCAGGAGGTTTCAGAATTAATGAGGGTTTTGCAATTTTCCTTAATGATGGGAGATTAGAACGAAATGTTAAATGTTAATGTGTGGGAATCTTCATACAGCAAGTTCTATTCTTGTTTAATTTAGGCTAAGGAATCTTCACGCACAAATGGAAATTTAATTGCGGACATCAAATGGAATGGCTTCAGCAAAAAAGGGATTTTTTGCTCCAAGCATTCATAAAAATGGTGAAAAGTTGCGATTTTTATGTAAAAAATTGGAGACACAAACTGTTACAACCTTAGGTAACAATTGCATCTACCAAACCAAAATTTAGTTTTGAATTTGGGGATTTTATTTTTATTCCACTTAAATCATCTTAAGGTTTCTGCTGGCAAGCAGAAATCGTGTAACAGTAAATGGTCACATTGTGTTGAATGCACTTTATGACATTTTATGTCAGTTTTGCTAATGAGATGATTATACTGCAGGATTGTGGGTTAAATTGTGTGTTGTGTAAATTTGTTAACGAGACATGCGTTCTTGAAATTCAGGGCTAGAAAAAGTAGGTAGTTTTCGTGGTTTATTGATAAAAGTAGTGGGCAAATTTTATGGACTCCACTTTAACGACACGGAGTTCATCTCATGTTTCACGTTTTGTAAAAAATGACTTCAAATTCTTCGACCACATGGTTGTAGGCTACTTTACCACCTTGAATTTTACTTAAATTGCGTTTAGTGGAAGAAAAAATAACAAGTGCATCTTGTAAACGACTCATTTGGAAAACCACAAAAGTATCATCATGCAAGCTATCTGTAATATTTGTCGGGTCGTCCTCCTTTATTTGTTTTTAACTAATAATGACGGACGCTTCAGCATTTATCATGTCAATTTTATTGTACTTATAACTTAAACTGCTAAAATACAGAAGGTAAACTTGAATATATACGATGACGGTGCTTTACAGACCTAAATTATCTATCCACTTCACATGAAATTTTGAGATGATTGAGTTGTTTTAAAATTATGTAAAATATGAAATCATCATCATGAGAAAATCAAGGATACATTACACAAATACAGCCAAATCCAACTTATAGCTAAAGTGGAAAAACGATTATATAGAAGGTTCTTGCACATCAAAAGTAGGCTGTTATGTAGTGTAGGTTTTGTTTATTGCAGTTGTTGCATAGAGTCCTTCCACAAATTAAGTAATTAGAATCAACTGTGCCAAGAATAAATTGCAGTGATGATGTCTCAAGTACACAATAAGACGGCAGTTGAAGTTCTTGAAGTATTAAAAAGTGATGATGACGCTTAGGAAAGCTGCGTGGAAAACGGAAAGTTATCTGTTATGAAGGTATTTAACATTTAAGACGGGATAATTTAAATACGTACAAAATAGAAAAAGGGTTTTTCGTGAAATATATCACGCTTAATATCAAGATCAACATGAATGGAATGCCAAAAAAGAGATAACACGCTTTTAATTACGTGATGAGGACCAAGCATTTTATTTTATTTTATCACCTCGTGTGTTCTCAAGATGTAGTTTCTCTTCTTAAAATGACATCGAGAATCGAGACAAATTTAATTTAAAATGAAAGTGAAATTAACTCAAAGCTTGGAATATCGCACACGATAAATAATTCTGCATTTTGAATTAGGCTGGGCGTGTGTGTATGCATGAGAGATGCAGACAGGCATTCAGGAATGAATTGGTTAAAGATCGTTCATGTGCATAAATTATTATGATTTGTCATGATGGGACAGAACACCCACTTAGATAGTATTCACCATTCACCACCTGAATGAAACACTTTAAATAATTCCTCATTTAATTCATTCACAATAGTAATACAGAACTGAAATGCATTTTTCATTTATCATCAATCAAAATCTGCAGATTGTAAAATAGAATATTTGATGGATTACTTCTTGTTAGTAATTACAGACTTTTGTGTTCCTACAAGACAGTCAACGGTTAGCACAGAGCAAGAAGAAAAAGTAATTTGTCAGATTAACTTGTCTTTTTTATTTCTTCCTCAATCTGCGTTTGAAAAGAAATGATTGGAGCACAAATATATTTAATCATTTGATCAAATGTCCTTAATTTAGACTTGTGTAATAGGCAATAAATGTAATAATGGCTGTGCGAGATTCTGCATTTAGTTTTAATACACAGCGTAATTAGTGAGTTATGAGCAGAATACTAATCTTAGAATATGTAGAATATTTTAAATAAGTCACCCCTGAATGCTTCATTTCATTTGAAATAAATTGGTTTACGTTTTTACTCCCATTTTCTCGCTAGATACTTGTTCGTCTCGCTTGAATTCAAAAACTGCAAGTGGTGTACAATTGTGTACCTTTTATATTTCTTTTATCCTCTACTTACATCATTTGAAAATAAGCAGACATACAACCAATTTATTACATGTTTTGTTTTTTATTTTCACTTTTTTGTGCCGAAAGGTGTGCATTCTTCATTTCCACATCCTCCCAGACTTCTGCACAAAAACTTATTACAGCTTACAATCAGACGATTGTTATTTCAATCTTTACGAATCTTCAGCAGTATTGCTAATTTTTGTAAGATCCCCGTACTTGCTAGCCTATCTCTGTGTAAGTACTTACACATGAAAATTCATTGCTTCTTCCTAGAAGAAAATAATATACCTATAGACACATTATACACAGCTAAAGCCATTTATCCCTCCTTCTTCTTCATCAGCAGAGATAATTTAACATGGAGAAACCGGCTTTGTACGGAAGATCTTGCTCTCTCACATTTCAAAGTGTGACATACTAGTAATAACAATTCAGTAGTGATCACACACACACACCTATCACCTATGAGCTTTGATCAGATACTTTTTCCCCCTTTGGTAATTTTTCATTTCCGTCCTGCCTAAAGCCCCTTTAATTCATGTGCACTGTACATCAATTCCGCCCTCATTGTTCACGCTCGTCACGATAATTGGTTCTCAATTTTACGCATTCTATCATTGTTGTATTCGAGATCTGTTGGATATGGATACACAAAACAAATAACAAATAGCAATTGATTGTTTATCGTTTGACAAGGAGTGGTTAGTCATCGTTGCTGATTATAATATTCCTGGTGTAGTTTGTGATGTTGTGCTTATAAATAATTGAGATCTGAAATCTAAAATGCACATCAATCATTCACCAGTACTTTACGCTGTTATTGTTGGACTTGATGTCTTTTCTATATTCCTACCGAATGGGCTTAATAACACACAATAGAAGATCAGATTTTTCCTAATGGCAAATGTAGATTTTCAATTCAAGCTGTAGAATAGACTTCAGAATTTCTTAGCCTATGAAACTCTAGAACTTCAAAATGTGAATTAATTGTAGGTAAATAATGCAACTGGTATAGATAGGAGTGTAGGTGAAACACAAAACTCAATTCAAAATCATAAATCAATAATTTCTATTCTGATTATTGCTCAAGAAACGTGTCTTATGCTAATTGGGCCCAATTACTATACGAGGTGCATTCGTATAGCCTTTGCAAGCATTACCTGCGAAAATCAGTTCTTGACATTTCAGCAAGGTTAATAATTATTAGCAAATATCATTCAACCAAATCGCCCTCTTGAACTCGTAGAGTGCATTCCAAACAAGCAATTAAACTACTAATCAAGTTTCTCTCATCGGATTAGTATTCTTTTTAGTAGCCCACTAGAATTTGTATAATTATAAGAAGGCATTTTTGAAGCTTTACCATTAAACACCTCGAGGGCGAGGCTGATTGAATAAAATGATGCAGAAATGCAGTACTACGAAAACATGAATATTAATCGATTCTGTGCATCGCGCAGTGTGTGGGTAACAGCAGGAGGGCCGTCGTTTGTGATGTGACATAAATTATCAAGAATGCAATCGTGTGCAT
>JAQGBV010000393.1:0-29377 GCA_034698685.1 Isotomurus pseudopalustris
ATCATCCGTGAGGTAGACCTACATAGTTTCACGGGAAGCAGAGCAACGGATTCGGAGAATTCGGACCTTGAAAGGGATGTCTTTCACTCCTGTGTCATACCGCACTTCTATAGTTTTCAGTGCACAATTATCAGGTTTATCTTGTTGGAGCTTGAAAGTGTACCGACATTTGTTATTACACGCAAGGCAAGGGTACATACATGGAGAGTAGAGTAGAAATTCGCTTACTTTCACTTCCTGGCAGATGTGTGTGGTGCATGTCTAATGTTAATCGTAGAAGTAGATTTGTTTAAGTCCATATGAGACGACTCATACATATAGTACGTGTGCTATCTTCATGTAGGGATTCTTACCGCAAATGGAATCATATTATTATGTGTAGGATCCTATAGTTTTTCTCTCCAAAGGGAAAGTGCTTTTTAATCTTTAATTCATACATTTTCTACCGTCTACAATCTACAAACATGTGTGTGTGTAGTATATGATGATACTTCATGTGCAGTCTGCAGAAATATGGATCTTGAGATCTTGTTGAGTAAGTACACACCTGCGTAGAATATACAGCCATAATATTTCTAGACAGGAATGTGTAATTGCGAGTAAAAGTGAATTTGCTACGTTCAAAACTCAAGCATTCTACTGTAGATAATCGATGGATCGATTGCACAACTCTTTACATTGAGTGTCAAACAGAATCAACTGTTATCGGTTGTTTGTATCGCTAGGATTAATACGCGTAATTCCTGCTTCATAATAACATCTATATGGGAGTGACTTTATCAGTGTGGTTTACTGAGAAAGACCGTATAATCAATGTATTACCTTTAGTGGCTAGTCTGACTGACGATGACAGTTTTTGCATTCGTAATTTACTGACAGTAATAAGGTAGTTTGATTAACTATTGCATGAATCCATGTGAGTGTTTACTTAATAATCCCACAATCTACATTAAATAAAGGAACGTAGACGATTTTCGAAATAGTCGAAAATAAGGTATGCAACGTAATGATTGAGGCTGTTATATGCATAATACCTATAATGTTATAGTAATAAATATATTGTACGCACGCTTTCTCTCTTCAACAACCATTACACTTCATGAAATAACCAGAAACTGGAAATTGAATTGTGATGGTTGATGCCGTAGACTTACGTGTGACTTACTGTGTTATGTTCTTAAGTTCTTATATGAGTAAATTGTGTGTGATTTTGTCGAATATTTATAGCTCAGTATTTCGTAAAAAAATCAGTACGACAAGCAAATGTACTACACAATAAGAATACCTATATTTAAGACTCTGACGGTTTCATTCAAATGATGCAAAATAAACTTAAGGAATTCGTAATAATAAAAGAAATAAAGGAGAGGACACGATTTGTCTCTAATTCATCATTATTATTATTATCATCGAATGATCATTATTCTCGCGTGTTTTCATTAACCTGGACCACGTTCACGTATTCTTGAATCATGTCAACAACCACAAGATTGCCGCAGGTACTCGCAAGTCGCAACTGGTAGTGGAGAGTGAATCCTTCACTCGATTACTTGCTACACTTCAGCATGAGAACGCGTTGAGCGTAAACCTCGGGAATAATGAAGTACAAGAGTATTAAAGGAATCGATTTCTTTTGTTCTTTTGCCAGCTCAGCATGATTCCTTTTGTATTCGAAGCCAATTGAGCGTGTTTTTGATGTCTTTTCTGCCTACCTTTCACCTTTTAATTGCACTGTCTGCGGATCACGTCACTTTTCACCTCCCACCGAGCGACTTCCCTTATATAATCTCCACTCAACTGCATTTGACCAGGAATCTCCAATCCATCCAAATCATAATCATATGCGTGTGTGTTTGCGTGTAACAAGTCACAAGTAGCTTTCCACTTTCCACTCCTGCCATAATATGAAGAGTCATGTCATCATCTCCACCAAACAGACGTTCTCTTCGCTTTCATCCGTGTGTTCGTGAATACGCAAATTGTTTAATACTTGAGAAGTTGAGAAGCTCCCACTCTCTCCTTCCCAGAGAAAAAGTGATTTCCTTGATGGAGTTGTTGCAAAAAGCCTCTTCATTGGATTTGAAGTTTTTCATTGAATGTATCAACGAAGCAGACATAAGCACTTCATTTCCCTGTCAAACTTTCCTCGGCGAAAGGAATGAAGCACATTGATTTTCTGCACACGCTCATCCTCCTCTTTCGCACTTGAACGAATAAGCTCTAAACCAACTTTCTGCTACACTCTGACTTTGTGTGTCTATTTGAATCTTTCGCTTTCTCCAACCATCGTCACCACCAACCACCATCAAAGCTTTCGCCCTTCCTTCCTTCCATACGCAAAACTTTAAGTTTTGTTCTTTCTTCCTCCCTTAAATCTATTCTAATCTGTGTGACAACTTGATATCCCCTTTCTTCCACGGGGTTTCTCCTCATTTCTGCATGCATCTATGAACATTCCTATTGATTCCGAACAATTGATATTATTGATTCGTTTCCTACTCTCTCCACCACTTTCTCTCCTTTTATTACTTTGTGCAGATCCCTTTTCAAACCACTAAAACCTCTGTGGCGATTCAGTCTCGCGTACAACTTCCATTCCACCTTCTCGTCACCATCTAACCACAGACTATTTCATAATCAAACTCGTATTTTCTTTGTCAGGATATATTATAGCTTCACAGTCCCTGCAAACAGTGCAAAGTGTGGCATCAAGTTGTATGTTTCTAGAAAGCTTTGCCAAAGCTCCGCAGCAACCCGTACCTTCCACGTCTAGACTCAAGTGCAGGTTGATTTCACAATGCTACAAGGTGTAATTACTATACTGCTCCTACTGCTTCTCTTTACCTTTGAATTTGCAATTGCAAGGTATATCTCAGCTTCTCTTTCTCTTTCCTCTCTCTTTGCTCTTTCAATATATTAATGTTGTACAAAGGAGACTATGCTAACCAACCAAATAGGTTCGTCTGAATCTGAACTGAACTCTCTTGTGCAAGTCCCATTAAAACTGGAGCTGAGAGAGTCACAAACTGCACATACCAACTGCGAACGGGTTTCCTTGGAACAGTTTGAACGAATCCAACCTCATTTCATCGCAGTTTTCCGTACTTTGAGAACGAATCTCTCGTGCATTATTATCCAATGTGTCATATAGTCATGGCGTGTACATCATATCTCCCATTTCCAGACTCTCAGTGGAGGAATCCTCTGCTGGATACGTTCATGTTCTCGGTTTTTTATTCAGTTAGGACTTATTTCCCAAACTAACAGTGCTAGAAAATGTCAAGGATGTTGCTTTATCCTGCTGTGTGCTTCATGATCGTCCATGCCATCATGCTTTCCCCAGATTATCCCGTATTTAATGCAGGCAGAAAGAAAACAGAAATCTGAAAGCATAAAACGCACAGCTGGGTTTATATCTACTCTTGGGATGAGCTTAATTCCAGCTTAGTGCTGGTTTATTGATTAGTACATAAGAATGCTAAAAATTCTTTTGTACACTTCCCAGCTCTGAGTAATTGAGTAGTTGTATTTTCCCTACAACTAAACTAGCGTCGCGGTACTTATTTCCTTCTCGTGGTATAACAACCGAACGCAGTAGTTTATTATAGTAGTAGTAACAAGTTGATGAGGGTGCTTGTTTCCCACCCGTGTAGGCTTGTGTAGGGTCTCACTTACTATTCAGATTCAGATGACTCAGAATTTATAGGGAAAGATTCAATTCGACCAAAATCCTTCCACACCTACACAACTCTCTACACACAGATATCCACGTATTACATCAATTCACGGTTAATTCTGCAATCTCCTCTCTTTTGGTACAATCACGTTGGATGTTCGGAAACGGAAAAACCGCATCCGCTAAGGCAATGCTCAACAGAGTCTACAGTACTCAAGCTATAATCATGCTTGATTAGATTAACTATCCGTGAAGTATTTGCAGAGGTTGAAATTTTGAAATCTGAGGCTACGTAAGCTTCTCATGAGTGCTTCGTGAACAACCTTAATTTCCTTTCACGCCTGTTCATGAAAAGCCTCTGCTCTCTCTTTCTCGTGTATCCAATGCTAAATTAAATATTGAGGTGATTGTATTTATTTGTCCTTTAGATCTCAATTTGCATGTTGTAACCGTCATCACAGCCCACACACACGTGCCAAGGAATTCATCAAGTATTCAATTATTGAATTAAAACTCTTCAGAAGGAGCAACAACGGAAGTGATGAAGTGAATCAAAATGAGCAGAATTTATTTTGTATCGTCTTAGAAATACTTTAATACAAACAGTTGACGACAGACACCCATAGTAGTCTAGGATGGATTAAATAACAGCTTCTAGATGAATTGGAAAACCACATAAATATTAAGACTATACTATGATTAGCATTAGTGTGTGTATTTGGTATGCAAATGTAAGTGATAGTAAGTGAAGGCTCCTTAGAACATGGCAGCGTCTTACTATAAAAGTAACTACGGAATCACAGATCAAGAAATAACCGGCGTGTAATGTGCGCTCTGCTTAATAGCATTTATGTCTGAGCTTAGTCATGATGATAAAATTCCAAATTGCTATAAGCTTTTCGTATTCACTCAAGACTCAAGTCAAGGCTGTGTCAAAGTACAATTGGTCACGAATACGGCTGCCTCGGAGTAGTGCAGCGTACACACAACGGCATTGTTGGAGAACTTCTGCTCAGCCACTTTCATTTCTGAGTTTATCGAAATCTGGAACAAAAGGTATAGAATAGAGTGCATGTGTATTTAGTTCAGGTCCAGAGGCAACAAGGCAACTCGCTCGCTTTCTCTCTGTCTTTATCAAATGAGACTATCAAACGCAACCCCATATGTAAGTATGCACACAATATCTCACACACACACACATACACCACTGCTTGTACTTTATCAAACGTCTTCTACAAATTGTAGCCTGCATGCGATGGAAGATGGACTTGGTGATTAAATATTGCAAAATGTTAATGTTAGGCAAGCTGACGCAAGTGGGGAGTAAGTTTGAGTCTCAATATTAAGTCCTACTTTAAATGTGTACATTCCTGGTAAGAGATCCGTCATATCGATCCACTGGCAATCAATGTTGGAGCGATAAATGTCTGCACAGCCAACGCTGATTCCTTGGTCTCCGTAATTAGCGCAGTTGTATCGCTTAGTGGATCCTGGGATGCATTCATTGTCCTCGAGGCAGAAGGAGGCTTTGTGACCCTCGGCCACTTTGCGTCCGTTGTGGTCGAGGATGTCGAAGAGAGCGAAGACTTCCATGGAGTGGTAGTGCCTGCGTGAGGAAGAAGGAGAGAGAGATTTAAGGGGGAAGCGATTTGATTTGATTAAACAGGAGAGTTTTGTGGAGCTGTACATGTGACAGGCGTGGAACTGCCAGAGGTTCTTTGGAATAGCTGGACGAAAGTCAGCGTTGCCTTTGTTGACAATTCTGGCAGTGAATCGAAGGAGGCGTCTCGTCTCTAAATGCCACCCGTAATGGGCTTCGTTCTGGTGCCTATAAAATAAAAATCAAATTCCATGTTACTCATGTGTGTAAGTGTGTAGCAGTGTGGAGGAGAAAGCAAAATGGGTCTGGAAATGTCCTGTGCAGGTTTTTTTGCTTGCACTCGAGACTCTTAATTCAAAAGATCCATTTATCTTATGACTTAACCTGTAAGCAGAGGATGCCAAGCAGTTTTCCTCCATGGCACACTGGAGAAAGTAGAGTTGTTTATCTTCCAAATAGGCTGAACGTTGAACTTCGAACGCATCCGGGACCAGATCGGGCAGTTCTGTAGAGAAAGTTCATCTCTCTTGTCGTACAAGTGCTTTTTCTCATCTCAATTTATTACTTTTGCTTCTATTTAATGCAGTGTGATTACTATGTTGGCACACATGGACTCAGCCTACACACACACATACACACACACATACACACACACACATACTCGTGTCTGTGTATATCTATAGAATGTTCGACTTATGTAACTGTGTGACTGTATGTGTATGTGTGAACCATTCACACACACACGTATAAATCCATGTGTGACTCATTCCTCTGTGTGTACTGAGTAAACACAGATAATGAGAACATAAAGAAATCCCGATAAAAAATGTGTAATTTCATCGTGATTATCGGAGACTACTAAGATTCCGTCCCTTCCGAGAGGAGTCTTTGTCATGATTTCATTGGGTGATACGAGAAAGTAAATGTGTGTAATGTGTCAGGATATGAGATGAAAGACATAAAACTTTTTCTCGTACGATCTGTGCAGATGACAGAAGCAAAGTTACGTCCATTTCCTGGACAAAATACACTTTGGTTCGCTGGAACATCGTGATGATAGCATTCGCCGAGTTCCTCCTCTTCTCCTGTGCACTTCACCCCAGTTGTCACCAGATCGCTGATTTCTCCACCGAAGTAGTCCGTCTGCGGAGCTCCTTCCGCGAATCCCAACCCAAGTTGACGACAAATGACTGCGCCTTCGAGGAGAGACCATCCGTCACCGCAGATCAGGCCCCACTCTGCAACATCACTCACCTTTACTTACTTACTTACTACTCATCCCCTTCCTTCCTTCCTTCGACATTCCTCCTTAATCACCATTCACATTTGTACTTAAGCAGTATTATTATTATGTTATGTACTCACTCTCCTCCTTTTCACTGAGGCGAACAAGAACTCTCCCTTCCGTAGGCAACCGGCCACCAGCCAACTTCACTTCGATCCTGTTTGATGACTGATTTAACACGTCGTCATGTCCCCATCCAAATCCAAACGAACATGGAAAGAGAGAGAGACAAACCAAATCATAACTGACTCACAGCTTAAGTAGTTTTACGTGTGTGTCTCTAATTGAAATGTGGATGATATATAGCAACTGGAGAGGAGATTAAAACTGAACTCGAGTTAAAAGTCAGTTTCTCTGGAAATGAAAGTGGTTTTGCGATGTCCGTGTCACAAGTCTTAATTAAAGTCTCTCACCTCCAACCGTTTGCGGGGCAGTGAGACCTTCGGTTTGGGTGTGGTGAAGGTGAACTCCTCCGAAGAAGAAGGGTTTGTTCTGGCGCAGATTACCCCAGCAGTCTCGGCATCCGTGCAGTCGTGAACTCCCCAGCCATCGTGTCGACATTGTGTGATGTTGGCTTCATCCCCTTCGCAGAAGACGTTGTCGACCCAATACCTCGCTGAAACGAATTCATCGAGTTGATTTAGAGCGGTAGGGTGTAATTGAGGGTGGGATAAATATTTTTATTGCTTTGATGGACGCCGCCGTGTGGGAAGAATGGGTTAGCGTGAAAGTGTCGGAGAAAGTTGGAGTGGGTAGCGATACAAAGTTGGGAGACATAGGGACACACACAGATGCAGATAATGGAAAGATGGAAAGATGGAAAGTGAGTGAGGAACACAAACACATACATCTTGCAGGCCCGAATTTCCCATTATATGTGGCTTTGATCTCAACCTTGATATCCATAGTGTTGGATTCGGAGGAATAACCAAGTTGTCGACAAATCACTTTAGCTTCTCTCTCGTCCCACTCGTCGTCACAAATTGATCCCCATCTATCATCGTGGTAGATTTCCACTCGTCCTGCATTAAAATCAGTGGAATTTCATTAAAACCTCCGGAGTTATGTTGGGAGAAAGTACTTTCTAATGTACATCCATGTCTTTTGTTTCACTGTTCTCGTTGTATATGTGACACCGGAGATCCGGAGTGCACAACCACTTCGCTCTTTCTTCCTCCATCTCCATCCATGTACAATTTATACACACACATTCATCTGTGGAGATGCTAAGAGCATTCAAGTGCTAACTTGTCGTATAAAAGCAAACTATTAACTACTTCTCCTTTCACTCATCTCTCTCTCTCTCTCCGTCCTATCCAAATAATACGAACAAATCGTCGAGAAAGAACAAAAGAAGGTTGTTTCCTCACAGAAGCCTTTCCTCAATGTACACTTGGGTCTGAAATGATGAATATGTACTTATCATCGTCAAGTAGTACGCGCATTAAACGAACAGTGACTGCATCTCCATAATATTATTCATCTCTCAAGAAAAAATAAAAGCTCGGAGCTCTTCTCCTCTCTCTGGGCGAAAGTAGGCCACTAGAACAAAACTGACATGGACCATTTTTCATTCTTGACCTCATACTTTCTTCAACTCGTATTGTTCCTCGATGCAATCATAAAAAGGAATATATGAGATACCGGAAACTACGAGCCTACCAATGGAATCTTATTATATAATCCTTCGGCCATGAATGTTCTACTTCCCAGTACAGTTCCCATCAAACTGTATACTATCAACTATCACATTATTATACCCTCACTAGTTTTTCCTTACTACATACTTACACAGTCTAGATTCTAGATTCTTGATATTATAGTAGCAAGTAGCAACATAGTAGTACAAGTTCTCTAGCTCCTAATCTCATAATCGTATTCCTTCCATTCAAGAATCTACAAACTACACTCTCTCTCCCGTTTTCTCGTATATCGTTACACTTTCTTTCGAAAGATGTGTGCCTACAAAAAATACAACATCCACACCTACCACCACCTCTTCATCTCAATCTCATTAACTTATCCTGTGTTTTGTTCCCTAACTAAGCACCTTGTAAATTAAAGTGTACTTGATGCATTAAACACAAGGATCTCGAGTCTCTCTCTCTCTTATCCCTTCTTCACATTATTTCCCGAGCACAAGATTTGAGATAAGTACTATACTTCCTGCCTATCTCCTTCCAACCACCCACTCTGTGGAAAGTTATCTTTGGATTCATCTTGTAAGCTGTGCATTTTTGCAAAAAAAGAACTGAAGGAAAGTAAGAAGCAATGGGAAGGAGGACTTCACAACCTTCGATGATGATGGCCAACGAACACTTTGCAACGGAGAGAGAGAGATGAGAGAGAAAAGAGAAGACTTAAATTGCGAAAGTGCAGAATTCACTCGACTAGCTAGCTGCTATAGTCTCCTAGTAAGTAGCAGTGTGGTAGTGGTAGTGAGTATATATTCTGGAAATGGTGAAACTGACTACAGACTCCATTCTAACTTCTTAATCCCAGTCTCTTAAAACAAATGAAGGATATATCTTTGTGAAAAAGTCAGGTAGCCAGTGGAGAGAATGAGAATATCCTTCTCTGGCTGGCGACTTGCACACCTACCTTCATGTTCATTTGAACCTTCCACAAGGCGCACTGAGCCTTCGCGTATTCGACGGCTATTTCTCATAAGTTTCCGTACAAGTGAAGCTTTTCGCACTCGGTTCTCACGCCGACTTCTTCCTTCCCGTGGAGAAGTTTCCACTATTAAACTAATTACACTGCTGTAAACTACTGCGATACACAAAAGATTCCAAAAGACCTTCATTTCAACACTTGTAATCCCTTCCTGAGGAAAGTTTCTTGAGGATAATGCGTAATGACACAAAATAGGAGCTACTCAGGAGCAAGAAAGCGCAACGTTTCTTCGACACTTGAGAACCTGAGGTCTGCTGGAGTTGTTCTGCTTTCTCTAATACTTCTGGCTTAAGCGGAGATCTTCTACCATCAACTCAAGATTTGAGTGGAAGGAGGAAGATTGAGTCAGTTTATGCAAAGCTATGTCTTTGTTGAGGGAAGTCTGTGTGAATGGGGAAATCATTGCTGAGGATCATATCATCATCCATGTTATTTTTAAAGACTTTCGAGAGCAAATAAAAAGACTTGGAATTATACGATGATGATTGAGCTAAGGGTGAACATCTGCTGCCATCAACTCACACACATATAATTCAGAGGGTATACAAGGAGTACGGAGAATATTGTCACTTCTGTCTCATTTCACACTCTCTTAAAGATCCAGTGTGACATCTAATTGGTATGCGAGTTCATGTCTCTCGCCCCAAGTTTTTCTTCCTATTTTAACTCAGGCTTAGGTTCACTCATAATATTCGTATGTCCGATTACATGAGGATGGGCGTGTGGGCTGAATGAAATCGAAAGTGAGATTATTTCTCGGTTGCACTGTCACTTTCCCGTCGACAGAGACAACTCGTTCCGGCCCACACAGACTGCGAGTTCACAGTTTACGGAATTGCAGAAAGATCCAAAATATCTTCAGTCTCATTCACTCTTGATACGTGCAAGTTGAGTGCATGCAAAAGTAGCAAAAGACGTGAAGCCCCTTCTTTCTCGTGGCTTCTCTGCTATGTGGGATAAATTTATTCAGCGGATGAGACGATGAGACATAAGTCACGTCTTCGCATTTAATCTGACTATCGTCTCAGATCACTAAAAGCCTGCTGAGTATAGACATGAATCAATCTACGGAAATTTCCTCAGAAAAATAGTCCTAAATCTTATGACGACAAATTGTGTACTCATTTACGTTAAAATTAGGCCAATGAACGAATTCGTCTTGAGATATTAGACTTCTGCTCCCAAAATCCATTTATTCTCTATGAACCTTGTTACTCTTTCGTCAACAATCCCATTATGCAATCAAGAATATGATGACACGATGAGTCCATGCTTTTCACGAGTCCTTCCTGTACTTCCCGACAAACTGACGTTGAGAGGAGAGCTGAGAAAAATTAACAAGCTATATGGTTCACTGCGGAGAACTTGGACCTCATTAACACCAAAATCTGCACTTGAAAGGACATTTGAGCTCTTGAAAGAAAGAATATTCATTCATTCTTCATTGCTCGAATATAATTACAGAAGATCGGTCAAAACTTCACTAGTATTAATATACTCATATGGTATTGCATACCAGATTTATTCCTCCAAGAAACAAATAATAAATTATTTACAAAGAGTCAGTCAAGACTAGAGCACCATTCGCCAGTCGTTGTCAGGAACGCTCGACTTCAAATCTGTTACAAGGTTGCGGATCATTAAGTTAAGAAAATTGTTCGCTGGTATTATTGGTTTCAAACTACGAGTATCATGCACAGTTAACTTATGATAATCACTCACCGAGCAACTTTACGTTTATAATCACAGTCTGTTTCCTTTGGGTTAAGTTATTGTTCGATTTTGAAAACTGTGCAGTCACAAAACCCTTGACAGAAGTGCAAGGCAGCCGTTTTCATATCACATCTTTTTACTTGAGGAAAATGGCAAGAGCTTATGATCTAATGCCCCAGCTTCAAAGAGTTTTCTGCAAACTAGTAAATACGCTGCTCGTTTGGCGTACAACTTTCCTAGCATTGGGGGTCCCTGATTGTGCAATATTCAGAGTTAGCTCTTGTGAAATTTCAAAAAGTGAAGGTTTACGATGTTTATACCTGTATGACACCGTTCACAACTCCAGACTCCGGCATTTTAACGTACGCCCTGTACATATCATGCTCCTCGTCTTCAGCCTTTTTCTCACTCTCAATCCGTTCAATGTGCTGCAATGCCCGATACGATTTCGCACTTTTCCTTCTATTTTCAGGCGTGCTATTTCTAAGCACCGTGCAATATCTTTAAACACGGAAAATACATCTTGGTAAATTATTATTTTTTTCACATTATTTTACTATTACGATTAATTTTCACCTATTCACTATCAAAACGCTGGCATGTAGAGTAATCATCGGACTTTGAGGAGATTCATCCGGACAAAGTCGTATATTGTTCAAAGTTTCAAGCTTGCGTTCAGCATTTATATCCGCTTGATCTATCTCTACGTTATCAAGTAACTCTGGGTTTTTCCCTTGTAGAAACAATGTTTCGTCGATTCTACTTTTTACACAACCGAATTTATCTATCAGTTGTTTTTCCCAGCCATAAACACTACGAGGGAGTAGAACTGAAACCAAACCAAGACCATTGATGACTGTTTTCGAAATTTTGGCTTACAATTATGACTTGCTTTGCTTACCGTAGTACTTGGCGTTAAATTTACGGGCCCGTCCCATGGACTACAATAAACAAATTATCCCATTTAATTACTTTGTTACTGATATCGTTTCAAATACTGTATAAATGTAATTTTTCTGAACCTGGATGAATGAAGGATACTGCTTCACAATATCGAAGCGAATTACGAAACTGCAGTCCTGTACGTCAATTCCTTCCTGAAGTACCGATGTAGCGATAAGAATATTGAACTGGCCTTGCCGGAAGCTACAATTAAATCAAATTAGTAACTTGATTAAATATAAATTGTGTACTCTAAGTCGGTGCTTGATTACCCCAACAACATCTTATTCTGGACAGCTACTGTTTGCCGATACTTCGAAGTCTCACCAGAATGTCGGTTTGTGCCCACAACAACACCGGGTCTCACAAACCCCCACTCCGAGGGAAATCTCTTTGCTAGCTCCTACAGGTTGAAAACAAATTACGCATGATTTATTAATGAGGAGTTATGCATATAATACATTACGCGAACTCAGATTTCTTACATCTAGCAATGCGCCTAGACAATGGGCTTCGGATCTTCGCTCGACAAAAATGATTCCACAAAACTCGCTTAAATTGCTGCAATAAATAAATTTTGATTAAGGTTTAACATAGATACGGACCCAATACTTAAAATAAAAATATTATGAAATAACTATACCTTTTATAGCTCCAAAGAATTCTCAGAAGTTCCCGAGTTCTAGCTCTGAGGCCACATAATACATCCTCCAAAGTTTTCTGGGTCTGGAATTCTCGATGCGATTGGAACCTATAGTTATTTAAGTAGTACTTTCAGGCAATTAATTTTTAAAATGCGTTGAGCATAAACAGTTTCTTACATTATTTTCTGTAATATCGACTTAAAATAGAGTTCCAGGTTGTTTTTTCGATGAACTAGATTTTCGTTGTAATGTTGGATTTTTAGGTGAGCTAACATCATAAGCCCGAACGGTCCTGTCAGTGACATTCAAGGTGATCAAGCTAAGTTTGGTTGAAGGTAACAGAAGAGTTCAATACTACACGACGTGATTAAGTTAGAGTTACCAATCGAAAAATTTATGGTTTGCATATCTGCAAGTATTCGAATGAAAGACAGATACACTTCTCTTTCATCTTTCACTCTTTGCAGCTCAATCATTCTTTCTGACATTGCCATGTTCCATGTTCCAGCCACTGGAGTTAATCGTTCTAACGCAGATAGCAGTGCCTGCTGAGGGACCTCAACTAGATCCAAGTATGACTTCGATGAGTCCGTGAGGTCCTCGGTATCATGATAAACAAATTCCACAGTAGCTTTAGTGGAGTGTCTACAAATTTAAAATTAAAACTTAGTGCATGATAACCAGCAGGCAATTAAAAACAAGTAGACGTACGAGAGAACTTCGTCTTGGTGCTCTTCATAGTATGTAGCCGCAGTGCAGCACAACAAGCGTTCCACAAGTTTTATCCCACTTTCTACTTTTGAGCTCTCAAGATTTCGCTTCAGGATCGTTGCAGTTAGACCCAAAATCCGGGGAAGGGGGTATTCAGAATTTGAATTTTGAATCTCACGGTATCGTCGCATAATCTATGAGAAACACAAACGCCACGTAAACTATGGTGTCAGTTTATTGTTAGTAATTTAATGTTATAAGAAATTGCTCATACCATGCTCATTGGGTCAGCTTTAGTTGCGTTATGACACTCGTCAATGACGAATAAAGCTGCGTCTTCAAACGAAACATAACCATGGTCCAAAAGTTGTTTAAATATAGCAGGGATAATCACGAATACCTTAAAACCACAACGAGTTCATATTAACCTTATAATGGAGAAAACGGAAGTTGTAAAACGATAGTTATATGCAGGTACACATACATCGAATTTCTTAGAAAAATCTTTCCATCTTTCACTCCACTTAGTTTTGCCACGCGCATACACAGCCTCAGTTCTGTACGAGGTACAGTTCAAAATAACCTCGGTTTGCTGTTTTATTAAAGGAACAGTATTGGCGAAAAAGAATATTTTCTTTCCCTGCCTAAAATCACACAACCACAAGTTATATAGAGGATGAAATCAGAAACAATGTGACGTAGACCTAACTGGAATTATTTATACCTGACTTGATCTTTAAATAAAGTCATCGCTTTCAAGCCAAGAGCAGTTTTACCTGAAAGTAAGAAAATCCTCAGTTACTGAATTACCGACCCCGAGGTACTGGTTAGTATGAATTTATTTTTTTACCGGAGCCTGTGGGAAGACATGCGATTATATTCTCCTTCATGGCCCGCTCGGCCATAACAGTCTGCAAACGGTTAGCGTTGAGATTTCATCCTCTTTAACGGCTTTAATTGGAGTAAATATTTCTTAACTTCTACCTGATATGCACGAAGTCTCGAGTTATTGTCTAGGGAGCCATTAGTGGATTCTCCTCCATTAGCCCCTTGACATTGCGAAGATGGACCTGCTCCTTCTTCATTAGAGCCTAAGGTATTTGCACTTTTATTTTCTATCCAAGTTTGGATCTGGACGTCCCCGTTCGACGTCAATCCGTCTTGAGCATCACAAAAAAGTTCTTCATCATCGCTGCATGAACTACTCACGAGCTCACTGGAAGATATTTCCTCTGGCATGTCACCAGATATTATCCTCTCCATAGCGATGATGTCTTCAATTCCCAAATTTTCATCGGGTTCTCTATCTTCCTTCCATGGGAAGTCATCCGAGGACGAGGAAGAAGAGCTATCACTCGGTTTCTTTCCATTTGCTATCATATTGACCAGCCTTGTAATGCATTCGTCGTCCATCCTTTGCCTTCTTCGGCGCTTAGAACTATCTGAAGTTGAGCTTCTTTGCTGCTGGTAGTCCAAATGTCGCTTCACCGGAGCCTGAAAAACAAACAGAAACATATGAAAAAAATATTTTCATGGTGAACCAAATATAAACAAAGTATCATATATCTAATATATGATATAACCTACCGAACATCTATCACATCTTTATTAGCAAAACGTATCACCACATGATGAAACTTAAATTACTGTATCACAATAACTTTTATAATAATAACCTAACCCTACTTAATGATCAGTTGATCACTAATAAAAACAAACGTCAAACGTCAGTTCATAAAAGTTAACTTTAGTACGCGAGGTACACGTGTTACAGTGGATCCAAACTATCTTTGTTGATGCATGAAGTAGAAGACTTATAACTTATTGCATTTAACACATAGCAAGTATTGCAACCACATCTCCACAACTTGCTCTCCTTCACTTTGTTTTGCACTCTACTTTACACAGGCTAATGAAATTCGAGACGCTATGACTTTCGTCTGCATGTATTATGTATTTAATATTTATACCCTGCTGAAACGACTTACCCAAGCAATCACTGATTACGTCATGCAATTTTTGCAAGTTCTTTTAGTGGGCCCAGTATGACAGATTTCACTGGAGAAGACGCACTGATTACATCTTATACTAACGTTAAAATACTTTAATATTTACTAACAAACAATACAAATACGTACTTAATCTCGCGATTTCCATTCCAGCCCATATCAAATGCAAATACGCTCTATCTGCTGTCAGTTTAACGTTAAAAGCCTGTAAAAATGACTTATTGTTCACAACTCCTCACTCCTCAAAAACGATCTCTTATCATCCTGCACTTCAACATCCGCTTGTTTGCTGACTATCTCATCATGCAACCTAACTTAACAGTCTAAAAATGAAAAACTATAAGCGATTATGATACTCCGTAAAAACAATTAATACGTTAAAGTTTAACCTCAAGTTGGACCTGTTGTCCGTTCTTCAAGTCTTCACAACGACACGGAATGTCCCCTGAATTTGAACTCTCCAAATCGGTACTCGCACTGTCACCCGCCCTTTCTGTCGAATTATTGTCCGACGTTACCTCGTATGTCCGTCCAATGTCCCCTGAACTTGAATTTTCCACATCGGTAGCCGCACTATCACCCGCATTCGAATTATTGTCCGACGTCACCGCCTCCTTTTCTGCTTCTGTGTGTGTTTTTATCAATCCCAACCCCTTCGAAAGAAAGCTGGTAAGCACATCCTAAAAATTAAACGGGTACTTTATACATTTCTACCAAAACGCAACCAAGCAACTCCGCTCAAAATAACATACCATTCTTGTCGAATATCGCTAGAATACCGAATAGAATAAAAGTGATCGACGAAGTAAGAAGAGTCGCACTGCCGGGAAGTAGCGAGTCGGGATGTTACTGACGTCGCCACGTCGTAACTTACTTATCGCAGATTACAACGTACTCTCTATCCTACATAAACAAGAACGTAAGCTCTTTGGGTCGAATTTCGGAAGAGAACAAACTTTGTCGACAGTTAAGATGAGCGATCTGAAAATGGCTTCCTCCTTCGTCTAGTCTCACACTCTGTCTGCCTCCAGTCTCGGAGCCTCTCATGCTCGCTACACTTGTTCATCACGTCGCTCCAGCTCCCAACATGTGTGGCGCTGTCTCCCATTCTCATTGTGACTTTTTTACTGCTAGTGGCTAGTAGTACAACATTCATATTGCATGGTGGCGTAGGGTTTGAGAATTTCTCAACAAAACCGAACAATATTAAAAAAGAGTCTCAAAATCCCGAGTTTTCATTTCGTGGGCTTTTACATGAGTCTCGAATCTCTCGAAGATCTTGAGAGTCTTGACGAACACGAAGATTTTTAGTAATTTGGTCGTACATAAAAGCTATCCTGTTGGAATAATATGCTTGTGGTGCCTGTCATTTGTTTCATATTGTACAATAGTTTAAGCACAGGGCAACTAAGACACAATTTTTTGTGAGACAAGACGAATCAACTCTGCCTCTGTTCAGAGTTGATTCGCGTTGATGTGTCTGAAGAAGAAGAAATATAAGAAGCTTAGCATTCGGATCAATTGGATGAAATAATCCGGAAAAGGTTGCCAACTTGGTCAAGAAGGCATTTTTTGATCTGTACGGATTGAGGATTATGTGTGTCCGTGGCCCATGGACAGCAGAATTAATCACATTTATGGATATTAACGATCGGTAGTGAAGTTGGTTGGTGTGTCGGTCATTTCCGTTCCATTTATGCTTCGCTACATCTCTTATAGTACGTGATCTCTTCTTCCTCGGGTGTACATTCGCTTTTTCGAAGGGATGAATGAGACAGGAAGCAAGAACGAGTAATTATGTCACTCACGTGTCGACAGATCAACTTTAGATTTGCAAAAAATAACTTTCAATACTTGTTTCAGCACTTCGTTATAGTTCTGTGGTGCAGACTTTCTCGTAGAGTTCTCATCTAGACGAGCACAAGTGACAATTTCAGGGGAAATAGGATATTATCTTATGATATGGCAGACTTGAGTTTGTATAAAAATGTAAAGTTATATTTTTTCAGGAAACTGTGATAGGTGCGTCACGAAGATCAATATAGTGGAATGCAATCACATTTTACATGACACGGTGAGAGAAAAGAGAGTGTCAGTTGGCAGTTGGACTCCTCAAAATTCTGGGTGTTCAAGGACACACGTTACGGTTACGGTGGCATTGTTGAAGAATTCAGATCTCTCTTTCCCTTCCATCATTTCCATTTTCCATGAAAAGTTTTATTTTTCCACCTCCCTTTTAAACCTCGACCTTGTCATTCAATTGCAAAATTCAAGAACTTCATGCTTCAACGTGCTTTCATTTTAATTCACCACCTGTCCCACGTCACGAACCTTAATTGATATTTACCCTTTAATTAACCACACAACTGTGGCATTGCATTGGACGTGTTTATAATTGACTCCCCCTGATCTTACGATGATTTCATGGAAAATATTATATTGCCGGGATACATGATTGCATAAAAGATAAAAGGTTTTATGTAGCTGTAAAATTTCATATTTGGTTTTAATGTCTGAATTACAGAGAATTGGTCCATTAATTTGTATTCCATGATGTCTTCTTAAGAATAGCTTAAAGTTTATGAAGAACACGAGTAGAGATTCAACGGAACATTTACAATAATTAGACAAAACACATGGACTGACACAAGCTTTGCACCACTGCTTTCTCCCTGCCATTATAATATTAATCCCTACTTAAGTATTAAGGATATATAGACAATTAAGTACATCTATCTCAGTAGGTAGGAACAATGTCCTATCTTAAAGCATTTTTACGAAAGACTCAAAAGGCTTGTCACATGAAAATATCTCTTTTCCTTCAAGGGTTTTAGTCTGAGCCTTCACAAGAAGTTTTGATTGTTTTGATTGATCGTTGTTCTGAACATTTTTGAACTAGTAAGAAATTATAAAACATTTGAGATTAAAACCCAGAAGATGAGGGTTGTCCAGAGAGTTGTAACTGTTGCCATTTTGGAAGGCATTGCAGAATTGCACTCTTCGTCGGTACAAGTGCAGATTCGCCTGAGAGCTCGTCTTCCATCGACATATCCTTCCTCTTCGTAGCATCTGTCGGAGTGATACTGGCTTGTGCTCTGCTGACTCTGATAGTTTTGCAGGAGTGACACTCCACATCGTCTCATAACGTGAGGTCGATTGACTAAGCACAACAAAATTCAATTTAAAAGTTATCCTGATCTATCACCAAAGATTTACTCGGGTGGTTATCCACTTACATCGGTTATACGGGTCAGGAATAGCTGGACCGTCAGTCGGAGGAAGAAATGTTGTCACCTCTTTGCGACACGAAGTAGGAGTAAGTTGACCTGGAGGACTACATTGCACAAGAAAGTCTCTGTTGAGCACATCATAATCTCCACAATCTCTATGCTGCCAGGTGTCACATTGATAGCACATTGTTGCTGCAAAGAAACATAATTATGAAACTTTTCAAAACTTAAAATTCAATGATCAATCACGCATGCTTTTTAAGTTTCCAAGAAACTCTTTACCTAACGCTTGTCTTCCACACAGAAGCAAAGCCACTCCGAAGACGGTAAAATTAAGCTGCCACATCTTGAACTGAGCGTCTTAACTGAATTGGAATTTTAGAATTAATGAAGTTTATATTGCGTTGCAGGTTACTGGAGCAGTCTGGAGTTTATATTTTTATTTTTACTTCACAAACACCACAGGGGATTTCGAGAAGTCGATCGAATATCATGCAATTTTCATAATCTTTCTCCTTCACACTTTACACGCAATGAAGTGGCATGACAAACGCACACGTTTTTCTTTTTGCATGCACCTGAGATTCAGCGTATGGTAGTAGGCAAGAGATTCAGTCACAAAGTTAGTCGTTAGCTTTTCTTCTAACGACTTTGCATAATCTTTGCAACAGGTTTGTTGTACTAGGTAATATGTGTAGCACAGCTTTTGTAGACTGTTTTAAGAACTTTTGAATCGATCACCACTAATATTGTGCAAGTAATACAAATTGTGAGAAAACTTTGGTAAACACAAAGAGATTTAATGATTGAACTTGTGTTCCTCTCAGCTAAAGTAGAGCATAAAAATATAAGTTTACGAAGTACAAAAAGGTTCACACTCACTGAAGACACTCAAGACTGTAATAATTCACTTGAGAAGATAGAAAAGAATATAAAAATGTGTCGTAAGGAGTAGCACATAAGTAGAAATTATTGATCTAACTTGAGTCGAAGTTTATGAAAGACTAAGGAGTGAGTTGTCTCAACACTCACAAATATAATGTCGGATTGGCTAAGCGTTAATTCAGGATATTTAAATCGATGAGAACTTTATTTAAGCTCCTTCTCTGTTGTATGTGCGATGACTAATAGTGTTAGCAAACAGTGATGAGTGCTTTTCCGTATGAATCGCATTTACCTGTGCATCTATCCCTCAAATAACTTGTGTGCCAATGCCAATAAAGTTCGCATTTATTTAAGTGTGCTCTACTAAGTATAAAGATTGAGTGGTTGACTGCACAACTAAAATCTCCTGAGGATGGTTACCTTTAGAATGATTTCATTTAGCCAGTACAAACTTGTACTATCAAATTGTACGTGTTATGTATGTGTGTATGTGTGTATATATAATAGATATATTTATACAGGTAGGCACACAAGGTGGAGATGTGAATGATTTTTTACAATCTTAGAACTTAAAATGCGTTGAGAGGATTCGTCTGGAGGAGTGCTTGGTTGCCTCTCTATACTTAACAGAAACTGAATCCCCTTTCCATTTCTTAACTCTTTCATGTGTATCTCTCAGTGATCCTGTCTGCTTTTTAGCTTACTATTTCCACGTAAAACTAAACCACCTGTCTGTTTCCTCTTCTTCAGGTGGTGTGAAATTAAAAATGCATGAAAGTTACATTGGTAGGTATTCATGAGGGGTCCAGTAAATATTATCAGATGACGGTTGGCTGCTTCCATACTTCCATCGTCATGAAGCTCACAGTCTACGGAAAATGACCTCATCGTAAAGTCCCCTCACATTTACATATATAGGTTGTAGGTGAGGGTGTCTCGAAAATATTTATATGATGATTGTTATGCTTCAATATTAGCTAACATGGCAAGGTCGTGTGCTTGTTATTCTATTATACTTTACACTCCCACCCTTAACTTTATTATTTCATGTAATTGTGTTATCCTGTCTCCTAAACGCAAATCGAGGGTATGGCTATATGGGCTGTTGACTGTAGAGAATTCAAAAAGTATGTTGATGGTTTATGTTGGTAGTAGCAAATACCAGTGGATTTCTTCACCATGAGTCACTTGGGGCTTTTCATAGCTACACGGAAATTCATTGTAATAACATTGCACAAAAACGATTCATCCATTCATACGCAGGCTGTTGTTATATTATACTCCACAATCCACCCAGTGTAATCAAATATTTAGTGAGCTGGAGGAGATTCGGGATGTTTGCTGAGTTTCTACATGAATGCATGTGCATTTTCATGTGAAAATTAAATCTAATATATTTATGATTTTATGTTTATCCATGTGGAATAGAACCCGCAGCCACGTGAGAATAGGTTCATATTATATTCATGTTTTGCTTTACTAGCATATACTAGTAAAATTTCTAGACGGTAAAGATAGCAGAGCAGAAGTAGGAAGAAAACGCGATGTTGAAGAAGACATGGCGAAGCATTGGATTAATGATAAAACAGTAGCTTGTTATGCTTAGAACGATAAAAATAAGGAAGTTCCAGGAACATCGACTTCTGAGGGACGTAAATTGAATACGCGAATCAACGGTGCTCACTCACAACTAATAAAATACGATAGTGAAATTGTGAAGGTGGTTGGACAGGTTGAAGCTTAAGGATGTTAGGAGCGTGGGAAAGTTCCGTGAGAGAAGAGCAACTCAGCCTTCTGCAGCTAGGCAGTCCAACTATATAGTTCTACATCTTTATTTATTATTATGAGTATTTTAATTAGGATACTAATTTGCTTTGCATGATCCCCGTTAGCCCTGAGAGGTGCTAACTTACTAACAAACTAAAACTCTCTTCAAAACAAGAGTAGTTTGCAGCGTAGAATAAATATTTTGAAGTATGGGAAATATTAGCTTTTAACTCTAATTGGCAAATAAACTTCGTTCACGCAAGGCTCACGGCTTCTCTGATAGTCAAATTAAATACTTACTTGTTGGAAATTTAAAGGATAATGCGTACTTCTCCCAACAAGTTAAGCCAGTCGTGAATATGACATTGTAATGCAAGATACATTGAAGATTAGATAAAGTGATGATTATTTTAAGAGTCAATAACAAGTAATCTTTGGAGGACTTTTGAGATACATCTTGAATCATGCTTGTATGCTCGTGTGAGGAAGTCTTACCTTACGTTAATGATTCATAATTCAGTAGCTACATAGTTTTAAGTATCGAAACTAATCAGCAGAGAAAAAAACTGATTGATCAGTAACTTATTGTGAGTAAATTGACTAGCCCAGCATAACTTATTAATTCATTCGGAGTGCTGTGTAGAGTAATTTTTATAATGGCATGCAAATCACAATATGGCATGGTGTAGTTGTTTCACTACTTCCAACTTCAGATGTCAGAGGTAAAAGTTAATTTAGGGCTGAGACCGCATTGTCTTACATGTTTGAGTCCGTCTAAAAAAACATGAAATTTCTGTAAATCGCAAAAGGAAACGTTCAGATTAGGTAGTTTTAAATGTAAGTTATTTAATTAATTTAATGTGAATTAAATCTTTGAAATGTCCATACAGCACACTAAAGTTTCTTATTGGCTGTTTAAATTCAAATAGATGTAATTCGCATGCAATTTGCGGTGGTTTCCAAACTACTGACTTAATTTCTCCGAATAACTTAAGTAATTGTAATAATTTGGCTGTGTAACACCTACCGAGAGAAAACTTAGCACGGGTTCGTTCCTCATGCTTTTAAGATTCGCTTCATGGTTTGTTAATTATTCTAGCCATCAAGATGATTATTTTAGGAAGTTTACGCTTCCTGTTATTACATTTCATTACTTGCACTCTCACATTTCTCCTTGTCATCATCTTGATGAAGCTGAGGCTTTTCATACTATTAAAATGACATAAAATCTAACCTCAAGGACACGCATGCAAATTTAAGGCTCGTTGTTACACTAAACAGAAGAGTCGTTAAATTTCGGGGACTTTTCCTTTCTATTGCTTCAGCTACTCGCATATTAAACTAAACCGTGAAGAAGTGCTACTCAACAACTCATGGAAATGTTGCCATCCGCTCTATTGATCTGTCTGTGGGAAGTACGTATCCTTCTCAAAATAAAGGCCATTATGATCTTCCAGTGAACCAGGCGTCAATGAATATTTCTCAACAAGCTTTTCTCATTGACATAAATACATGATTTCTTGTAAGCTTCTGGGATTTATAAAAAAAACTCGCTTAAAACTAAAAGTACAAAAGCAAACTGTTCATACAACTCCTACGGCTTCAATCGTTAGCATAGAAGCTCTATCGTTTTAGTAGAGACAACATTCCCTTGGAACAGGTGAAGCTCAGTTTATGAGCAGAACTTCTCGGGCCGATGTCAAACATTTTCTACAAGTGTTGATTGTGTATAAATTACCAAGAACTACCAAAGTCCTAATTAAAACTCAGTTTCGAGATTGATATTCCTTTGCAATAAACAACTCGTACAACGCAATAAAAACCTGATGGCATTGTAACTACAAGGCATCAAACCAGCTCTACTAACTAGCTAAAGCACATGTTCATTTACAATTCCATACTCCATAGTATCCAGTTGTGCATATTATTATCCAACTTTCCTCACAGATCTTTACAAATATTATGCTTCCTATGCTTCACTCACGATCCTGTTTAAACAGATTGAAAATAAATTAGCACAGTGCAGTATGAACTCCATATTAACGTTTAACAACAAACAATTGTATCGTGTTATTGCCGTACTTGAATTTTTACAATTTGAGTTACTAGATTTTACGAGCGACTGTAGTTTCCATACTTAATCCTCATTCATACAAAAGTAATTTGTCTAATTAACTGTACCGTCTACCGTACATAGTACATCATTACATTAAAGATTTTTCTTTCTCCTATAAATTATACACTTTACAACTCAGACTTTGACTTAGCACTTTGACCTATACAGATTGCAGTACCTTAGGTCTACGCAAACTTTACACGAAGTGACCATACTAGTCACCTTTCTCATTGTAGTGTATAAAATTAGAATTTGGTTCGAAGTGCACTAACTACTCACAATAATGAAAATTTCTGTCGACTGTTTTTGTTTTAAGATTTCTAAAATTATTACAATATGACTTTGGGGACTGACTCATTCGTGGATGTAATATTTACTACTATAGCGCGACAGGAGATTGTTAAGTTGGTTTGTTCGCATGGGACTTCGGAGGAGAACTGCTGCCAAGAAAGAATCCCCCCATGATTGCTGCAATAGTGAATCCTTGTGCGATAATCCGAGCCCTCATCATGATCTGAGAATGACGACCTCGACCTTGGCGGAAGCACCACAGACCGTACGACAACGCTCCCAACGTAGCGAACGCACCTGCGATCCCACAAACAATGAATCTATTAGTTAATTATGCCATGAACCATTAAACCATTCGAAATACTGCTGATTCTCACCAATAGGAACAAACGGATTTTCCTTGATCTTCCTCACCAACTTGTCGCCAGAAGTTTCCGAGAACGCAGCATCCCCCAAAGTGTCTTGTCGAAAACGAATCCACTCAAGCTCCGGGCTGTAATCTCGGTCACCTCCAGGTGAACTCATATTTAAAATTTAAAATCTCGAGTCGAAACTGGAAACTTCGTCGTAAGTTCTCCAGTCTGTGTTGTGGAGCAGCAGAGAGAGACAGAGGACGAGAGAACCGAATATTACTCCGAGTTATTTAATGTGAGAAGAAATTCAAATTCATTCCCGCCGCGCCAAGTGAACAAAGTACTCCCGTCTCAAAAACGAATCCCAGATTCCAACGCCTGGTAAGTTTAGTATGAAAGCCGTGAAAGGTGTGAACACAAATTAATTACTTTATTTTCACTCTATAATTAAGTAATTTTTATTCACTTCGTCTTCAACCGCATTGAGACTTAAAAGTCCCAAATCATGTTAAGTGGTACACGCATGCAGTGATTTTAGTAATGATGACACTAATGAGACAAAACAGCTAGACATTCTTGTCTAGTTACTTTTCACACAAAAACCAAAGCTGTAATTTAATTCAAACTCAACTCGTGATTACAAACGGTTCCTTTAGTAGGAGAAGATATTAAAAGTATCACTAGATAATTAGCATCTTTGTTCTTAAGTCTACCTAAGACATGAAGGCCGCTCTTAATTAATGCCTTATATTGCCGATGCAAACTCTCGTGTACCAAGTAAATTTACGAGTTAACATCAAAATGAAATTGCAAGATAATAATATGAGTGCATTAAGACAGACTGTCAATAAAATTAATGAAATCAAGAAAAGAAACATTCTACTGTATCGACTACTCATGGTATTTCTAGTGCTCATGCATAGCTGTATGAACTGGAATAAGAATGTGTGACCTCGTGGAATCAGAACAAGCGAAGTGTTACAAAATTTGCAAATCGTAACATCTCTGGCTGTTAGCTTTGCTGATGGTCAATAGTTTTACTCCACTGGTTCGTACAGATTTACGAAATAGGTTTGTCTGTTTTTCCACAAAAACCTTTAATTATAGAAGATCAGAGTAATTATTATGCTTTCAGGGCAAGTATAACTAAAATACACGAAGGATGACTTACACAGGCAATCGAAAGAAGTCTAGCTCTACAGCCCGCTTGTTTCCGTAGTCTGAACTCCACCGCAAAACGCCAGACAAAACGACTGCAGGTTACAGAAAAAGTACGAGATACAAGATAAGTTATCTTAGATAACTTCAAAATAATCGAATTGTTTAAATATAAAGGCAGAAAAGAGGATTATGTCTATGCTTACTGTGAAGTCGCAACAGATGTAAACTTCCGTACATATCGCAAATGGATTTATCTTTCCACTCAGGTGTAGCGAGCTTCCGCATGATCTACACATAGTACAATTAAATATTTTTAGCAATTTGCTCATGTTACTGTCGAAGAATAATGCATCTTTTTCGATAGAACTGTTTCTCATTAGTGATGTAAAAGACCTGCAAGTATTGGCCTTCCTCTTCTTTGAACAGAAGGTTGCAGCCAATAATTTTGTGAAACGCTTGGTGAAAAACATCACACACATCTGCAACATGCTCACTTTTATGTCCCTCCGAGGTCAAAAAATCGTCAAGAATGTCTGTGATGGAGTAGTCTGCAGGCAGCTTCACTACCTGTTTAACAATCCGTCAAAACTAAAAAAGGGACGATTTTTAATGCTACCAAAAGATCCCAGTAAAGTATTTACCCGTCCACGCTTAGTGGTGTTCTCCAAATCTTGACGGAGGACACTTTCGAGCCCAGCAGGCAAAAAGAATTCCACTTTCCATGACCCATTGTTAATGAGTTTCTCCTTAGGATCGACTCTGCCAAGTCGAAAGAATTCCGGTCCCGACCTTCCACCAAATTTCTTCTGTGAGCATCGCTTAATTTTGATGCTCTAATCACAAAAATACACCGTATTACGACTGAAAGGAAAGCGAAATATTGTCTGCAATCTTACTATTGTGGTCGTGCCATCGCCATCCTTCTCAACTTTTATCCTTGTATTGAGTGGCTTGCGTTTCTTGGTCGATACAAATGTTAAGCCGCATTGATCTTGTTGACGACGGACATTTACGTTGGGGTCGGCCAAAAAAGACGCATTAGCATTTGAAGGGCCAGCAACACATTGAGCAGCAGTTGAAGGGCCAGCAACACATTGAGCAGCAGTTGAAGGACCAGCAACACATTGAGCAGCAGTTGAAGGACCAGCAACATATTCTGAAGCGCTGGATGGGCCAGCAACACATTTAACAGCAGTTGAAGGGCCAGCAACACACTCAGCAGCACTTGAAGGGCCAGCAGCACCTTCAGAAGCAGTTGAACCTGCTTCTACACCAGAATTATTCCCATTTCCAAAAGCGCTTGTAAAATCCACAGTGTCACATTGGGCCAGATTTAAAATCTTCATGATTAGGCTGTCATCTACGCTGCACAGCTTGGTAATGCTGTACGGAACGACTTCCACTGCATTTTCAGATGACGAACGCGCTTGTTGACTCGCTGGCCCCTCCGACGTGTTTTCGGGTTGTTTATTGTCAACAGAAAATGAGCTGTTAAGGATGACAACTTCATCATCGCTACCTTCGTTTGGAACATTTGGTGGCTCAATTGGAAGTGGAACTGCTGGAGCAGCTATTCTGTTATCAGCACAGGGTAAAGGAGACGTAGGTCTTGACCTCCTCGACTTCCGCTTTCTCAATTTACGCTTCGTCTCATTAGAGTCGCTCCTACAAACACAATTTATCAAGTTTATAACTACCTGATGGCCGTTACCAAAATTAATGCATGTCATTTCTAATTTTGATTACAATTTATTTTCGTATTCAATCCTTAAATCCGTCATACGCTGTCTGTTTCTCACAGTTATCTCCAGAAGCCTCGACTTTGGTACCCATTCGTCCCAACTGAAATAAAGGAAAGTCCTTGAGAAATGAGAACTACATTTTGAGACATTTCTGCTGTCTGCAGCTAATTTACGAATTGTACTTACTGTTTCTTCCATCCAATGTAATGAATTAGATATTCATACTCGACACCAGCTGCCGTCTTTGAAGATCTGATCCTCATAACTTTTCCCTCGTACAGCAAGGCTCCGTAAAAGCAAAGAACATTTTCCTTCATTTTGAAGTACGGAGTACTTGTTGAAGAATCAGACGCAGCCATTTCCCTGGTCGATATGTTATATAAAGATTATGCAAGACAAAATCGTATGCGTCTTCTCAAAAAGGTTTTCTGTTTTGACATTCATGAGATAACCAAACAACTAGAAAATCTGCGCCGATGACTGAATGACTGATTGAATATAAAATATCCTTAAATCCTATTCCTATGTCTGAAGAATTTAGAACGATTGAGATTTGCAGTTTGTACACAGTTCTCAAACTCATACTCTACGGAACCACTGTGACTGAACTCACAGCTTTTATATGGTCAACTCTGATCAAGTACAAAGAGATAGCTTGGGGAAGCGTCATTGTTTTTAGCAGCACCACTCACGTGCGTCTGGAAGACTATATATACAGCATAGGAGAAGGTGTCAGGAATTATGAAAGTAATTGAAGATGTATCTTATGAATCCATTAGAAATATATTATTATAATCAATCATCAACGTGAGGACCATTGAAGTTATAAGTGTTATAACTTCGCTATCAACCAAAAACCAATTGGCATGAAAGGAATATGAAACATGAATTGTCTGTCCATTCAAAGCGTATGAAAATTGATGAAACCAAGCTGAGGTAGTTTTGAAACAAAAAAATGTATGTCTTACGCTTTATCCCTTAGCTTTTTCCGAAGTCGTTGAACAGTGTTACGTTGACCAAAATACATTTTCATGTGTCTGCTTTTTCGTCTTCTTTCTGGTGAAAATCTGCTGGGCTGCACTGATGAATTTGCTAGTTCGTGTGATGCACAAGGACTCCGAAGTATCGGAATGAAGGACAGGATCTTTGCAGACGAAAGTCCTGTGTGAAAGTCTAATCGAAGTAATTGCTTAAGCTATCGAACAAAATTAAATTATACTTTTCAAACTCCTACTCACTTCAATGTCTGTGAATGGTTGAGGATGTTGGCCTTCTTGAAATCTTAACTGCACAGCTAAATGTGCTCTGAGTGTAGATGTGTAAACCACTGCAAGTAAACTTTTAATGACTTCAACTTTAAACTCTCATACTCTCCAGTGTGGAAAAACGAGACGAAAAGCTTCTAACGACAATGATGAAATGTGTGAACTCCTAAAAGACAATCAGTATTACGTCAGCAGCACTAGAGATTATCGGGAATCAATTTTCATTTTGTAAATATGAACATTAAATGGCCAATAACAAGAATCACATAGCACCTCACGCCTACTCATAAAAAGCTAAAGTGCATGCAGCTACTGACTATAATATGACACTTATGTTGGTACTAATGAATAAAACTACGATGAGACTGTCGTCTTCCAACATGAATCAACCATTCTATATTCTATTACTACTCCCTAGTTATTATTCACAGTATTTTTAATGCATTAGAATTCGTAATAATACAAATGAAGCCCAAGTAGAAATAATAACATGCGATTTCCTGCAGCGTGGTTATTAAATGGATGTCTTCACTGGCCTCAATTATCAATTAGCAATATACTAGCATCCATCTTGCAATTGAAAGTCCAACTAACCAAGACCTATATAGGACACCCACTAATCATAAGACACCCTTAATGCATATTATACAGTCAATGTCAAGTCTCAAGTGTCCATGTGTCTAGTACATTGACTTGGAAGATCTTTGACGTCTATGGTCTAGTGTCAGAAGTCCAGATTCTAGTAAATTCTATTCTAGGTGCAATTGATCCAAATGCTAACTCTCCTGTCTTCAGACTAGTTCAGACAATTAGAGTATAAGTCTACGTGAATGACATTTACTATGACAAGTTAGAGAAGTGAGATCTCCGATTTATTCCATCCATCATGACTCCATGAACTTAAGAGATGAATCAATGATCAATTGATGAATGATGAGACAGTGGGGGACACCTGTAGACTCCGGAAGACAGTTCTTTTAGCGTAACAGCTTCGGAGAGAAGAGAGAGAGAGGCTGGGTGTAAGAAACCGGGGCCAGGAGCCCTCGCGGTAGGAGGACTCTGAGGAAAAGCAACCCGTCCTCCTCAGAGGCCAACGAAATCCACCACCACCACCACCACCACCACCACCACCACCACCACCACCACCACCACCACCACCACCAGGTCCGTCGGTTGTGGTGGTGGTGGTGGTGCAACTGGTACAGGAACAACAGTCAGCAGTCGTGGAGGTGGACATATCCCTGCTACTGACTTCGCTCTTGGCTCCTCGCCGCCACTAACTTCCTTCCCCAGCCTTCTCCATCGCTCCTA
>JAQGBV010000394.1:0-29364 GCA_034698685.1 Isotomurus pseudopalustris
TTTAGAAACCGTTTAACAAAATCCTTTGCCCATGGCCTCACGTAGTCTTATCTGTGCATGTCTTCTTCTCTGGTTTCTTCTCAAGATTCGCGTGTTTGTTTTTTTAAGTTTAACTGTTAGGCGAGTTATAATGGACATAAGTGTTAATTTCTGAGGTTCTATAATTTTAGAGCTGAGGTGATATGATCAATGTTAGTGTATCCACTGCATCGTATATGGTAGCGTCGGGTGTGCTCTTTTTAGTTTCAGCTACTAATTAAAAAAAAATTATTTGTGTCTAGATTATTCCTGGAGTGTTTCGTGAGGAATTACGTGTAAGGCGAACAGCTCTGTGCAATATGGTTAGTGATTTGACTGCCAAGACTAGTCCACGAGGGTCCCAACTAAGTCATCTTATATTCATCCCGGCATCTCGGAAGAAATACATGACTGAGAACATTCCTTACCCGTTTCGCCAGAATTCTCAATTTTTGTATTTGAGTGGAAGCTTTGATCCTGAGGCATTTATTGTCCTTTGCGTCACACCTACTGAGCAGATGCACGCTATATTTCTCGCGGACCCCGATCCGATGTCTGAGTTGTGGGATGGTGAGTGCAGATTAATTGTTTTTCCAGAATATTGGGTACCCAAATTTTAATGAAAAACTATTGTCCTACAGGACCCAAAACGTCTGTTAAAGCAGCTGTCGACCATTATGGATTTGACAGAGCTTTCGTGATCTCTGAGTTCGATGGATTTGTTCGGGAGTTTGCCAGACTGACTAACAAGAAGGTGAAAATCTGGTGTGAAGAAAGCGAGATTGTTGATAAAATATTTCACCCAAACTACGGATTCGAATCTAAAAACTCGGAGTCACCAAAGGCTATACTAGACATGATGAGATCCATTAAGTCACCATCAGAAATAAGTTTGATGAGGCAGTCCTGCAAAATTGCTTCAGAAGCCTTCCAGCAAACAATCAAGTTCGGCGCTGAACAATGTTCCAAAGGAGAGTCTATTAGTGAACATCAGATCTGGGCTAAAATCGATTACGAATGCAGAATGCATGGGGCTGATAGGTGAGTACTGAATCATTTCAATAGTTCCACATTTTCGCTGAAATTCGTATGCAGTGTAGTGTAATTCAACTAAAACGTTTGTTCCTTTACAGACTTGCTTACCCACCTGTAGTTGCCTCGGGATCTCGTGCAAATGTAATTCACTACGTATTTAATAGCAATAAGTGCAATCCTAAAGATCTGGTGTTAGTGGATGCCGGGTGCGAGTTTTTTGGATACTGCAGTGACATAACCCGAACTTGGCCTATATCGGGAAAATTCAATGATGATAAGCACAAGAGCCTGTATGAAATGATGCTTCAGGTGCAAACAGAATTGATCAAAGAGACTGGTCCTGGAATTACTCTTGATCAATTATTTAAAATAATGAGTAGTCATCTTGTCAAAGGATTAGAAGATCTAGGAATCATTAAGCCAGGCCTATCTACTTCTTCTTCTGCTAACTCAGACATTGCTCTTCGATTTTGTCCACATCATGTTGGACATCATTTAGGTATGGATGTTCATGATGTGCCGACTGTTGAACGAAACGAACCCCTTCAGCCTGGGATGGTGATTACTATCGAACCCGGTGTTTATATTCGAAACGTGCCATCACAAAAAGATTTGCTATCTAAAGTCGGTAAAGAGTTTATAGGAATGGCTGTTAGAATCGAAGATGATGTTTTAATAACCACAGACGGCCAAAATGTTCTTTCTCAAAGTTGTCCAAAGAGTATCGAAGATATAGAACGATGGGGTGTTGTCAACTCTCGAAACTAGTACGTTATTTGGTATATTTTCCTATTGTCACATATATTCGGAGTCACCAAGCGAAGAAAATAAATTCACGGTGCGATTATAATGAACCAAAGATCGAGTTTATGGATTATCTTATTACGCAATTCAGTACTGTTTGTAAACTCGCCGTCTCCCAGCCGTATTCATTCATTCTTCATGATTTATATGCACATAATGTTAAATGAATGAAAGTGAGCTTGGGACTTCCACACAGTACTTTTCTAGTCCAGATGTTTGATCAGATAATAGTTTTATAAAACTGATTCTTAAGACTTTTTCATGGACATCAACAAAAACACACCACAAGTATAACTTAATCTCTTAAACAGTAAAATTGTAATCTCTCAACTTATTTAACCACGAAACGATATGACTTTTATGCCTAAAACATTTCGTTCACTTATTACTCACAGAACTGTGTTTAAGTAATAACGAATTAAAACTCGCCTCTTCGCTCGACTTCTCACGTTCCAGAATCTATCCGTAAGTCTAGGCGTACAATATCATAACTCATAATAGGTCTCTTCAAGTAAATCTATATCTTCCTGTACAAATATGATAGTTAACTCTGGAAGAGTATCTTCGTCATACACTACCATTCAAGCTTCTCAGGATACTGTCCAGACAGACAGGCAAAACAATGTCCAACCTTTTTTGGGTCTTTCTCTCGAATGCTGTATGTGACGGCGCTATTCAGCCCCTCAATTGACAAATAAACTAGACTATCTGCTCCTGCAATATTCAAATAATGAATGAGTAAATAAAATGATTGTCTCAATTTCCACCACTCTTCTTTCAACTGCAAGTGAAGTGCATCTTACCAACAGCTTCGGCAAGAGCAGGAGCGTGCATTCTGTTAGCGATCAGCTCTTCCCTCGTAGGAATGTTGATACCCATGTAGCACGGATATTTAATTGGTGGGGAAGCAACTCTTATATGAACCTAGATGATCCAATTACATCATACTTAAGATATACTAATCTATACTTAACTTGCATGAATATACAAATCTGTGGACTGACCTCTTTAGCACCGGCGTCTCTCAATAACTTAATAATTGGTCCAATAGTATTGCCACGAACGATCGAGTCATCAATAAGGATGATTTTCTTGCCATACACGTTGTCCATAAGAGCTCCAAACTTCTTCGCAACTCCCAGCTGGCGTAATCGAGTTGAAGGCTGGATGAAAGTTCGTCCCACGTACCGATTTTTGCATAGAACTTCAGCAAATGGGATTCCAGATTGACGTGCGTATCCATGAGCAGCTGCTGTGCCAGATTCTGGAACGGAGCTCACGATGTCTGCGTCACAAGGAGCTTCCTTCGCCAATTCTTTTCCACACTGCATCCTCACAGTGTACACCACTTGTCCTGTACATCGAAGTATTCCATGCGTTAACACATCCCACTCAGACCAACAAAGCTTTAAATCATTTCCCAATCTCCCTACCTTCAAATATTGAGTCCGGTCTCGCGAAGTACACATACTCGAATATACAGAACGCCGGAAGCTTATCATCAGGCCTGTCAACGTGTCCTAAAGACTTTACTCCGTGCTTGGTCATTTCTACAATCTCTCCAGGTTCAACTTCTCTCATGTAGCGCGCTCCAATGGCAAGAAACCCAGAGGACTCGGATGAGATGACCCATCCTTCACATTCTTCGTCGATCTTCCCATTCGTCAGTGCTTGATTGTTCAGATGACGCTTTCCCTTGGCAGGAACGAGCTTTCCCAAACACAGAGGTCTGTTTCCGTAAGGATCTCTCACTCCGTAGATTCTGTCCCCGTACATGAGGACGAGAGCATAGGACAGCGGACTGAGTTTCATAAAGTGTTTAATCCTGGCAATCCAGTTGGGTCCGTCTAACTCCCCCTCTGGGGGATTCAGGCATAACGCTTGGGTGATCAACTCCGAGTCGGACATTGTCGAGAGACCTAATCCTCTGTCCAGCACCTATCAAAGCAAAAGTCACGTGATAAGCGCCCCAGTTTCATTTCCCTGACTCAGTCAGTTGGAATTTCAAAATCCTCATTACTTTTTTCCTCAAGGATTCTGCGTTGACAAGTTCGCCGTTGTGGGCAACAGCAAGAGCTCCGTGTTGAGTGTGGACGACAAACGGCTGGCAGTTGAGAGCTTCAGAGGCAGCAGTGGTTGAGTATCTGGTGTGTCCCAGCCCCAAATTGCCCTTTAGCTTTTGCATGGCATTATCATCAAATACATGAGAGACCAATCCCATGCCCTTGTGCATGTTGAATTTCTTCGTATCTTCACCCTTTGATGTGACAATCCCAGCACTCTCTTGACCTCTATCAGAAAAACATAATCGTTTCAAATTACTCTCGTCCATTTCTATGTATCGCACTACTTTATTAGCCTACCCCCAACATCTCTCGTACACACTATTTAACTATTAAACTGCCGCATTAATCTATCATCTTTCTTTTGAGTAGCCAGCAGCTTAAAAAGTTTCGCTTCAAAGTTAACTCGTGTGGACAGAAAGCCCGAGTCTCGAGAGGATCTGTCTGTAATTCTGTATGGGCCACAGGACTTCTTAAACTGTTTATTCAATCATCACGAATCCTTCGAGATTTCAGACAATAAGTAGGAAATGAAATGTAATAGAGAAACTCATGCAATCAAGTCATGCACGTTTGTGAAAACCAGTCTGTTTTTTTTGTCTAGTGGTCCAGTCTGGCTGTGAAACCATGCTTGGCGTATATGCGATTGACCCAAATGCTTCGGGCTTATTTAACAATTGTGCACCTCTTTGGCCTCTTCCTACTGGTTTTAAAGCCACGAAAGGAGCTTTAATAACCTAAGAAACTGGAGTATATGAGCAAATGATAACCTGTGCTGCAGGGCGACCAGTCCGAGACAAATGATCTGAGCGACGTCAATCTGTGTAGGCCATTCTCCAGATGCAATGCATCCAAAGACTCCGCAATTGTGGGTGATTCCAGCCTCTTCATTGTTTGGGAGGAGACTCAAGGTGTCGTCGGAGTTGGGAGGTGTCGACGAGGTCGACGGAGTAGGTTGAGGGTCCATTACAGGGGGACTATGCTGCCAGGGGTCCTGCGGAGACAACAATGAAGTTAAAGCGGTGATTGTTGGTGGGACTGTGCCGAGAGACTTACTTTTGGCGATCGTGGAGTAACTTGAGACAGGAGGAGAAAGTGTGATGGTCCTGAGAGTACGAAATGAAAGCAACTAACACGAGCTTATCGACTGGGTCGATGGCAGATCTACGGACGTGGTAGGTATAGGCTGGAAGTCAGATTAAAAGTGCAATGTAAGATTGATGTGTGGTTTAACGAAAATGAATGTGTGAACGGAGCTGTTTACAAAGCCCTATGTGCCAGACACATTAATGAGAGGAATTGGAACGAGAAGGATGGATAAGTTAGCGAGGTTCTTTAAGCGAGAAGTTATGAAAGCATGGAGAGGCTAAGTTTTTACGAAGATGATATCCCTCTTGTCGTCTGATCATCAGGGGCTACCATTACAGAAGTGATAGAAGTGTATGCTCCATCACGACCACTAGATCTGACCGGTTTCCCTTGGCTGATTTTATAAAATCTTACGAAATCACTTTGCTTCCTTGCATCTGTGAGCCAGGCACTCATCTCACAGCATCAGTACATGTGCCTGTCTCTCTAAGATGCCCATTTATCATCAATCAGGTTCACAGGTCACTCTGGAATTCCTTTGTGCCTGTCCTATTTCACTCTCCTAACAGTCCTGCTAACTGCTAACCCTTACTTCTTGCGTCACCCGGACTTCTTACCCAGGAGCGATCATATTCTCCTTTCATCATCCTTATCGCTCCGAGGTGTATGAATGGCAATTTTTCGCCTCTCAAACTCTTAAATTAGCTCCTTATCTGTTTATAATGTCCCTGAATCATATAACAGTTTGTAGCTGGTTTTAATTCTGGGGCAACCGCAAGTAGCATTTGACATAACGCTTACAACATATATTTCTGCTTAAGTTTCTCAGCCCGGGTAGCTTCATCTATTTTTGTAATCACATTATTCCAAGAAGTAGAACATAGTCCCCCAAAATTATTTCCTAAGAACTACAGAAGTGTCAAAAAATATTTTCGAGGGTGGTGTGGGATAATGCGACGTGGTACTGGATTGAAACTATGTCGTTGTAAGTCAAAGTTTTGCTACATGTAGATTATTCCTCCCTGAATGTACTTATTGTTGTGGCAAGTGTAAATAAAAATGTTTTTGTACAGTTGATCTCTGAAATATTTAATGATAAACATCATATGGTCACAGGCTGTCACTAAGCGTTCTACTTCCACTAACTAAGAAATGAGATACGAGAAATTAGATATCATTATAAACTATCTTCTGTGCGATCATCGAAGAACACGATCTATAGTGAAAAGTATTGGTCAGACCATATTCCTAAACAGTTAAGCCTTGCCCTAGATTGCGAAATATTTGCTGAAGAGTTCAAAAACATCCTGGGTAAATAATCTCTCTTAATGCGTCGTGTGATCCACCCCAAAAACGCTCCAATGGAACAGGAGGTGTGGAGGTGTGGCTCTTGATTCGCTACTTTTTGCAACAAACACAATGTGAAGCATCTTTGATTCAAAACAACCTCGATGATGTTAGCTTCTTAAGACTTAACCTGAATTCCTGTGAATTCTGTTATGCTCTATCTTCAAGATATGTAATATATGTAAAAAGCAATAAGACGAGATAACAAATCTCTAAACAACTTACGTATTAACTTGGAAGATTTGGAGCTGTGCGAAAAGAAGATTGAGCTCTCACCAAGGCTGTATAGACTCTGGATTTCTGGATATAACTTGAATCACCTTCAGGCAGGCGACTGGCTTTTGTCCTTAGCGTTTTAACGTAACTAATTTTATGAAATTGAAGTTCTAAGATGTTGTTACATTTTCTACAATAAAACTCCTACAAGATGCAATCAGAGGTTATAAGACTGTTGAAAGCACTGAGCGAGAAAGAGTTGACGAGTGCACGTGAACATGCAAATTAATTGTGACAGTTCTTCTCGTCGACGTTACTAAATAAGTTTAACTAAAAAAATGAGAGTGGGAGAGAGAGGACCGACCTTTGGGTCTTAAAATGATTAACTAATGATCTTAAGCTCTGGTAGTCCTTTCAGGATATGAGACCAACCAGCCCCCTTCTCATGTGCGGAACTTTTTGGATGCATTTAAAACTGTATGAGTCATCCTCAACATAGTGGCAGTGTGGTTAAAGAAACCCTTCGAAAGCTTATTAGCGATTGGGTACAATATAATTCATATCGCGTAAGGATGGAGAACTGAAGAAATAACTCACATTAAGGATATAAATGAGAAGGTTAAAAGATGCTCTCACGCGGTAAACAATGCTGGGAAGTTATTTATACTCGGGTACTTCAGACTTTCCAAGTTTCCAAGTATTGCACAGCAATGTAGCAATCCAGGCCAAGTAATGATTCCTTCAAATAGTTCAAACATTATTCTAAGTATTTTGTTGAATTCCCACGATTACTAACTTTGGTGGGATTTGACTTAAATAAAAGTACCCTGAACTGTCTATCCTTTAGGTTCTTAAGCGTCTTATATAAAAAACGGTCACTCACCATATTTTTAGATTATCCGATTCTCGTCACTCAAACCGCAGCAAACAGTGCTCTCTCAATTAAGAGGTGAATTATCTTTTTAAAATACCTCATTAAAACTTCCATTCAGACTTTCAGATGACTAAACAACCCAAGGTTCAGCTCTCCTTACAATCGAATAAAGATTAAAATTTCCACAGGCCTTAAAATCCTCCGTGATATTCATGAATAATAATTAGCGTAGGAAATTTTAGGGAAAAACTTCCAGCATTAAAAGATGAATAGCGTATTCAGGCATTTCTGGATTTAACTAAAGCATTCAAGTTAGTCATTTGGATGAATCAAAATATATCTGGATCGCACATAAGTCACTATTTTGCTCTCATTTTCCAGCATCCCATGAATGTCACTCTCTAATGGTGAAACTGGAAGCCCAGTGCCAGTGCTTGACCTCCTTAAAATGTACAAATTTATTTTATCTCTTATGTTCTTCAGCTGTCTTAAGCAGTAGCAATAGGAACATCGATTCTTGTGTCAATTGAAAGAGATGCTCACGAAAATGAGAACCATAATTTTACAGCCCCATGTCGTACGACTCTCGTCTTTCACGGAGACTACTTATTAACCAAAAGGCAATTATACTTCAATGCCGCAATTAAATTCTTACGAAGTTTCCATGATAGGCAGTAATTGATATGCATGCAAGAGGAAAAAACCAGGCAGAGATGAATAGTGACGTCGCATATAATAATTGTTCCCACAGGTTCATCCAGTGCATATGACAATTCACGGACAGAAGCGAGTAGTTAAAATAATTGAACAGTCAACAGTCCTATGCACACATTAAATTATGCATACACGATATAAAGAATCGTTCTATCCACCCAAATCCACCGGCTTGACTGTATAAAGTACGGATGAGCATTGGATGAATTAAGTGGTTTTGATTATGGCATCTTATTTTTGAGACATCTGAATACATTGTACCGGTAGGATAATTTTTATTTTGCTCTGTCTTGTTGTACTGAAACTGGAGTCGCGTAAGTTTGCATTGGATACGAGGTTATATAATATACATATTATGAATACGATTAAATGCAAAATATGACGACTGTTAGTGTTGTTGAATATCTCATTGTGCTACCCTCCTCTTGTGATTGTGAAGATGAAATCTTGATTATAGTTTTCTAGTGTCTTGCTGAAGACGTGTGTGCGTTCTTCTGTCACGAGGCTCATCATTTGATGTTGTAATCT
This sequence comes from Isotomurus pseudopalustris, assembly GCA_034698685.1. Lineage (NCBI taxonomy): Eukaryota > Metazoa > Arthropoda > Collembola > Entomobryomorpha > Isotomidae > Isotomurus > Isotomurus pseudopalustris. The sequence goes on from JAQGBV010000394.1 coordinate 8,689, forward strand.
CTGTAAAGAAAGGGTGTGCTTGTCATGTGACTTGTTACAGAAGTGGTGAGGGCAGAGGTTGTCTCTATAGGATTAAGGGGTTCGGTGTCGTGGGGAGGTGAAAAAAGTCGAAGGAAGAATATAGACGGAATATGATGGGACGGACTTGTAAGATGGAGTAAAGATTGGAGAGGATTCACCAATATTCATAGCGACAGAGTTGAGGACAGCCCACAGTTGCGTCGACTGGAAGAAGATCATTTGGCATAATATGTGTTATCTCTCCTGAATGATGTTGGTTGGGGAGTTGATAAGCATAAATTGTTTATGAAAGGGTCAAGGTTCCTTCTTATTACTACAAGCTTTAAAATCTCAAGGGCAGCAACATCCTCTGCATACTAAATCCAGTCCAGAAGATCAATGGTGCGTACGAATCTCTAATAAGCCCACCACCACCATCCTTCCATCCATCTCTCAGCAGATTCTCATCCTTAAATGTGGTTTACACTAGGATACGATACACCACTGCACATTATATGTACCAGTTAGATTAACACATTGATTTCAGAGCGTTTCTTCCAGAACTTCAGGTTTAATACTTCAACTGACAGTCCTCACAGTCCCATTCACTTCCGTGACTCTGCTCTACTCGGAAACTCGATCCTGTCTTGTTAATTTCAGTTGATTGCTTCCAAATCTTCACGTAATCATGGCAGGTGAGATTGGTCATCTGTACCCGTTTTTTTTATTTCTAATCTACCTCGTACTGGTACTTGACGGTGTCAATTTAAACTGGCCTATATCTAGTAGATTGACAAATCTAAATTTAATGTTCTTTTTATCTTGTTTGCATCTCAACGAAGAGTAACTAAATCTTAGAATCAGAAATATGAGTCGGTTAATATCTTCTGCCTTCAAAATTCTTTCAGATTTGACGCCAGGAAAAATGATCAACTCCGGAAAGACAAAGCAAATCTTAGATTTGCCGAAGCTTCCTGGAGCAGTTCTGGTCCAGTCGATGGATAAAATTACCGCTGGAGACGGAGAACGGGCTCATGATCTGACCGGAAAGGCTGAGATTTCTACAGCAACAACCTGCAAAGTCTTCGAACTCCTCAACAATGTTGGAGTGAAAACCCATTACATCAAACGGGCATCTGAGACAGCTTTCGTGGCCAAGAAATGCGACATGATTCCAATCGAATGGGTGACAAGACGGGTGGCGACTGGATCTTTCTTGAAGAGAAATGTCGGCGTGAAGGAAGGCTTTCGTTTCAATCCTCCCAAACTTGAGACATTTTTCAAGGTAGCCCTTTCACGCATTGACTTGGTACTCCATCATAAATATGTAACAGGTCACGTAGGCCGCTTGTTGATCATTGATCATGCATAAAATCATTAGGATCACTCGTACGACGAAGATGAGCCCACGTGGTTGTATAATCATTTTTCTCAAGACTTTTTACGCGTACCGCATCAGTCGGCATGGATAACCAGTTTATTATACAACCAGTTTTGTGTCAGATTCTTGATTAATTGTAAAATGCTTGCATTTTATGTCCAACCATTCATATGCAGTGTTACACCATACAGCATGTCCCGTATATCTGTAGTCTCTAATCTTTCAGTCTGTAGCCCTGAAATTGGTGAATTCAATCGAATAGGGTCGATTAAGTCAGTTTCTACTGTGAGCATTATACAATTCCACTCGTGCATGCATATTATACAACCTTCTCTGCACACCGTATTATTATTATGCAAAAAAGTTGATTAATTATTAAGCTCCCTTTCTAAGACTTAGTTAACACGAAACGCAGAAGTGTACGGGTTATTTCCATAACCTTTGAGTTTACCATTTTCGTCCCGACCAGATTCTGCTGATGTTAACACTATGCACTTTCTGAACTCCGCACAATCGCTAACACGCAACTACTACAATTTTGCATAAATAACTCCTTTGTTAACGTAATGATGACTGGTGCGTCATAAAATAAGAGATGGGCAATAACATTTACAACCAATTTACATATCTACGAATTAATTAAATTGTCGATGCGACTAACTTGACACATTTTATTGGAATGGATTAAGCGCAGTATCCTTGATCTACATTTATTTTGAGTGTGATGGGGTAGATGAGATTTCCAAAAAGATAGCAATCGATTCCCCAGCGTTTAGCTATAATCGGAATTAATTGTGTGAATTTTATAAATTCATATAGGACGATGAGAACCACGATCCTCAATGGTCAGAGGAGGTTTTGCTCTCTAACGAACTTAAAGTTGGAGGAGTGACCATCGGGAAAGATGAGATTGACTTCATGAACCGAACGACTGTGGTGGTATTCGAAGTGCTGGAGAGAGCCTGGGCTTCCATTGATTGCGCCTTGATTGACATGAAGATCGAGTTCGGAGTCGCTGATGGGGTAATTATGGTCGCTGACGTCATTGATTCCGACTCATGGAGGCTTTGGCCATCCGGAGACAAGAGGTTGATGAAGGACAAGCAAGTGTACAGGGACTTGAAGGTCGTCACTGCTGAGGCTCTGGATGAAGTCAAGAAGAACTTCAAGTGGATTGCTGAACGTTTGGATCTTCTGATGCCAGCCCCAAAGGCGTTGGTGAGTATTCATATTCGCGAGAATTACAGGCTACACCGTTGGACTGCCTTTTAATTAAGAGTCATCTCCAAACAGGTGGTTGTTCTCATGGGATCTCCATCGGACGAAGAGCACTGCAAGAAGATTTTGACCACTTGCCGAGGACTTGGAGTTCCATGTCAAATGCGAGTGACATCTGCTCACAAGGGACCTTCAGAGACTCTTTCCATCATTGCTCAGTATGAGGGAACAGGCATCCCCACAATTTTCGTCGCTGTTGCTGGACGATCCAATGGACTAGGCCCTGTCACTTCTGGAAATACATCCTACCCAGTCATTAATTGTCCCCCTGTCAAAGGAGATAACGTGATTCGAGATATCTGGTCATCTTTGGACACCCCGTCTGGACTCGGATGCACCACCGTTCTCTATCCTGAAGCAGCTGGACTTGCTGCCGCCCAAATGCTCGCACTCACTGACCACGTCATCTGGTCACGTCTCCGTGTGAGGGCCTTCAACAATTATCTTTCCATCAAGAATGCTGACAAGAAGCTTAAGGAATTCTAAATTGAATTTGGGGACACTTGATACTGCTTGGATTTCTTCTTCTTATGTCATCCTGAAAATCCTCCACAACTTATTTCTATGAAACGATCTGATTCGAATCTGTCTTTAGCACACTTCCGAACCATCTTTAATCTTAAGTGGATAATTATTCAATTGTTCATGCTTATAATGTAGATGCAATGAATAAAATGTTGGCTTTGAAATTGCATTTTATTGAATTCAATTCGATTGAATTTACATTTTAAACTACCATCATCATTATTCAACCTCTATGAGGTATACAGTAGGTATTCAAATTCACAAAAGGTACCACAATTACAGGTTTTTCGTTGTAATTATTATCATGTTTCAATAAGTAGCAATGTTTGCTAATGATTCCTTCAGTTTTTTCATTCGCAAAATGCGTTCATTAACCAGGCATTATAAATATAGATTTGACAGTGTCTTAATTGTATCTTAACTACACAGATCACAGTTCCAAAATTAAAACGTCAAGTGCAACCTGCTTGCTTGTGTCAATCTCCAGCATAAATAGTCTTTGGTCAGCAGCAACTGTTGCTTTAATAAATTACATACATTTGTACTGCCAATCTGAAGTCGAATTTACGCGTATGTTTGGCTATCAAAATTGTTCTACGTAGAAAACAGATTCGAGTTTTTATCAAGTCAATATAAATAATTTAACTTTCGGATCCTTCCGAGGTATTACAAGTCTGATGGTGACAAAATTGTTTCTTGTATACTACACAATAAATATGATTTATAAACAAGATGTGCAAATTCTGTTGAACAATTTGAAGTTCTTAGTTGGTTGTAGCAAGTTCTTGATATGACGTTTAATTAACTTAAGTATATTGAAATTGAAACATACGTAGATGAGATGCTTACTAGTTATTTCTCACTTAAACTACAATGCGCGATTCTCAGTTACTCTATAATCCTTTTTTATGCTTGAATTTAATAAGTAAGACTAGCGTTGAATTTGTTTTGTTTGCGCTCGCATCGTAAATACAAAATGACTCAGGCTAGATTACGAAGCTTTAATATTAGTAGTTCCTACTCCTGAAGAACCTGGCAGGTGTATGTCGGTTAATCCCATTGCGGCAAAAACTCTAGCATTGAAATCATCTTCAGGTTGACATCGTTTTGCATGAGAATCAGTAGAATCCATCTAACAGACAGAGAAAGTTGAATAAACACCCATCTAGTTAAATTTAGAATGTTTGCTAGTTGGCCTACCGAGAGCCATGGATGATCCAAAACATCGTCAGCACTTAATCTCAAATCAGAATCCGGTTCTATCATTCTTGATATAAGGTGCTTCGCATTGTATGAAATGCTATCCCAATGCTCTGGAGGAAACTCGTAGTCGGCAGTAAGAATCAGTTCGAAGAGTTCTTCTTGTTCACCAGTTGGGCTTACGAAAGGTGGATATCCACACAGTAAAACATAAACAATGACCCCCAGGGCCCAGGTGTCTACTTTCAGTCCATAGCCAGACTCGGCCAAGATTTCAGGTGCCACATATGTAGGTGTACCACAAACCGTATACAGAGGACCGTTTACGATTTGAGCTAAGCCAAAATCGCCCAACTTGATTCCAAGTTTGTTATCGGCAGTTGTATAAACCTAAATGACAATCAATATAAATGTCAGCAGATATTTTAATAAGCTGTATGAATAAAATCACACTCACCAGCAGGTTTTCTGGTTTAATATCCCGATGAATAATACGTCGGTTATGTAAAAATGATAAAGCAGAGGCTATGTCTCGAGTCATTGATGCCGAGTCTGGTTCAGGAAACTTAGTGGCCTTTGCAATTGCTTCAAACAGATCACCTCCCTAGTAAGATTTATAGTTTTCATTAATAATACAAGAAGTAGCTTACATTTAAATTACTCGAAACCAATAGTCACCTCAATCATCTCTAAGACAATGTAGAGCTCATTGTTGAAATCGTATTGCTCAAACATTTTAATTATGTTTGGGTGCTGCACCATTCCAAGTATTTTGACCTCGTATTCCGGAGGAGCATCTCTGCCTTTTCCTTTGGATTTATCGATAACTTTCAAAGCAAATACTTCTTGACTTCTGAGTTGTATACACTTCCTGACAACAGCAAAGTTTCCATCTCCTATGATGTCTCCAACAGCATACTTCTCCTTGATTAGTACCGGAAAATCTTCGGTTTTAATATTCTTCGGATGGCTGGGATACGAAATGCTAGCACAGTTATTCTGAGGGTTCGAACTTGACTTAGGTCTACGATTGGGAGATCGAGATATTTCTAAGCCTCGGAGTTTTGTCTGCTTAGAAAGCATAACTTTTCCTTTGGCATACAGATCCATAGATTTCCTTTCTGTAATCCAACCATAACGAACACTTGTAATTTGTAAACGAAAAATCGATACCTAAAAATCAAAACTCATCCAGATTTTTACCTTCAATATCCAAATTGAAATCGTTTGTCCCCACACGGTCATTTGGACATGCTAGAAAAATGCTGTCATCGCTGAAAAAGTCTTCTACACAAGATATCTAGAACAAAGACATATTGATTAACTGACATTCGGGCGGTACAGGTGTAGCTTATTAGGGATTCAAATTCTCACCTCGACTTTCTGAAGATTGTAAATTTTCCTTACAGCTCCCCAGTCAGGCTTAAGAGATTCTGTAATGTGATTCAGAACTTGATCAAATGATCTAGCGGTAGTCTTGGGATTTAGCAAAATCCTTCTTGATTTCCTTGGTTTCATTCCATGACGAATCACATAAATCCTTTTTGCAGGAAGGAACTCACGTTTGATAGCATCTATAAAAACTATTAAGATTAAACCAGCCCTTCAGATCATGCCACATATTTTGTGATTTACTAGTATGATCACCTTGTCGACTAGGCCTCTCGGTGGGTGTTATGACGGGAAGTTTTTCTTTATCCAGAATCTTCTTACTTGACCTTGAGTTGAATACAGGAATAGAACTTTGAGACGATGGTTGCGGATTATTGGAGTTTGTACTTGGGCTGGTGATTATTCTCTTAGGAATCCGAGAAACTGAATTTCCTAAAGGACTATTTCTTTCGACGGATGTGCTCATACTGCCATGATATGCTGATATGGGCCGTGGCCTTGGGGACTGTGATTGACGGATTCGAAGTTTGGGAGATGACAATCCAGATTCCATACTTGAGACGTCCTGTTCTGAGAAAGTCTTCACCAATGGATTGTTTGCCGAAATTTTATGGTCGACATCGCATAGTGACGAAGCTTCTAGTATTACAGATCGTGCCAGAGATTCTCTCTCAGTTTTTCTTAACTTAGGTCTGCCAATATTCCTTCTGTCGGTGCGGCACACTTTGACACCGTTCTCTGTAGTACCATACTGTAACTTCTGATAGGGTTCATCTCCACATACAACAAGTTCGTGAATCTTGTCCAGATCGCTGACTGAGGACAACTTCTTTCCACTTGTCGTGAACACTTGTTGGACAGGAACTTTAATAGCCTCTTGAAGAGTCTGTAGAACTTCAGACCATTCTCGAATCTGTCGGTTAATCTGAATTGGTATTGATGAGCTTGATTCTTGTCCGTTTTGGTATACTTTAATAAACTTGTTCCATGGTGACAGACCTAGCCCAACCATACTTTCCATCAAATGACCCTGCACTTCCGATGTCTTACATCCTTCTGAGCTTTCATTCCTTGACTTTTTCATTCTGCCAGTAAATTCTTCATGACTGCTTCCATCCGAGCAGTGATTTGTTGTCCCATCCACAATTGATTCTCTCATATTGATTACTCTGCAACAAAAACAAGTACTAAGCCATTAGATTAATCACCTATTCTTCCGCAGCACTATTCTTCTTTTCCACTCCCAAATAAAACTCTTTATAGACCCAAAAATCCTTGAATTACAACTTCTCTACATTCCACATTCAACTGTACTTTAGAAATAGGCTCATAGAGTACTTATAAGGCAATAAATTCCAACTACACACAAAATTTCATGGAAATCGTTACTTTGTTCCCAATTGCCAGCTATCTGCGAGCAAGTGCAATTAAAACTACCTCTGATCAACATTGGAGCAGAATTCTACCTCACATTCAGGATAATTATTCACTCCAATTATGGACAATACCTCATTACAAAATTCGTTATTAGTCGTGTCCCTCTAAGTGACTAGAATACTAGAATTAGAGTAATAATATTACGAGGTAGACATCATCCATGTCCATTCCTAACCTCACTTGTTTTACCACACAAGCGTGACAAGTGGTAATTCACCCTACACTAACTACTAATAACAATGTCCCAACGGTGTTCCGTTGCAAACTGTCTTCATTAATTTTCCCATTCGCATTTGCTCCGAACATTAATGACCTCCTAATACAACATGACTCTTCTTCTAGCTTCAATAAAGCACATCTCCACTACTTTCAAACAAACATGTAACTTTAAACCGGAAACAGAAAGAGACACTTACTGGACCACAAATTACACGCTATCGATATGTCACCCACTTAGACTTTTAACAGTCACACCTTCACTTCTCGTAGCCACCAATTTCGTCTTAATTGCCTCCCACTTTTCCAGATTCGCTTCTCAATTTCCGAACCTGAAAACCACAATTACATCACTTTTACTTGAAAATGTCTTTTTCACCTATTTACCTTCAAATATCTGAGGATCCGATCTGATCTGACCCCATTTTCCTAAAAATAAACTAAACCCTTGACACCTTCACTTTTACTCCTCTAAACTTTCAAATATCTAATCCTTTCACCGTCTATTCCCAGAAAATGACTACGGGTAATTCCATCCTTACATAAAATCCCACACACCACGTAAAACATGTAAACACTGACGTAAAACACTAATAACTCAGATTTTACTCCCTTTAAATTCCAACCGCAACCTCCACCCCCACAAAAACCCCACAAGTAAATCTTTTAGTAAAGTACACTTAAATATTTTTATTAATTTTCACCTCAGAAATCATCAGCTTCCCCGCTGATGCCTCTTCCGATCCACAATCCCAGAGTTCCCAAAACAATTATTAAACTTTCCACAATAACCACAAACACTTAAATTACACCCGATGACTCTCGTCTGTGGACATAATTTCCAAGATTTCCGGAAACACAAAAAGCGATGAAAAGCGAGTGTAATTCCAGTGGAGGAGTGCCTACCACTTTCCCCAAGTGTGAAGGTGTGATGAGTAGTCACAACAGCAGAAGGAGGAATGGGACATCTTCCACACTACATCACCACCATGTGCTTATTAAAAACTTACACCTAGTGTCGACTGTCGACAGTTGTCGAAATTCTTCAAGACAGTCGACAAGTGTAGTGGGAGAGGAAGGGGAATGAGGACAAGGTGGATATAATAATACTAATGATGGAAAGATGCAATGATGGGAGAACTGGGTTGCTGCTGCTGCTGCTGCTGCTACTTACTGCCTGCCTCCTTGCAATTCTTTTTCTGTCAGTCCTTCTGCTCTCAACTTAAATGGGCGAGTGTAAAGAAACTACAAACCGTAGGCACACTGAATAGTGTTGGGAATTCTGTATTATATGTTGAAATGTTGACTGGCTCTCGTGATGATGATGATGATGATGGTATTAAACGATGCTGATGATGATGCTGGTGGTGTTGGTGTTGGTGGTGGCTGCTGAGGATTTGTACAGGAAGGAATATTATTATTATTGTGTGGTGGTGATGATGATGATGGGTGATATTGAAAGTACAAAGTGCATGTTAACTAACAATAGCAGAAGAGTCGATGTCGATTATGCCCTGCGATTTTAATCTGAGGAGGAATACAGCGATTTCAATATTTTTTCAATTGCTTTTAATGCTGTGAAACCGGCTGCTCGCCTCGGCTTTGTTTGACACTGAGCTTGATGTAAATTAGGTTGAAATAAGAAAGTTTTTAGTTTTTTACGTGGAAGGTGGGTTCACTTTTACTGCTTTTGTCTAGTATAGGGATGCTACAGAGAGATATTATATAGAGAAGGAGGTTTAAGGCTTTTATGACATTATCGTGAACTTTGGGAATCGGCTTTGCTTTATTAAAAAGAATTACAGACAATGCATACATGCACAGAGTGTAATGACATTGTGTAGAGGCTTGATGAATTTCTGATTAGCACTTATACAACTACACACAAGTAGATTTACAATTCTACAATCCACTCAGGGACTTGCAAAGGCTTAGAGTGGTAATTATTGGAGTGATGATCATCATCATGAATCTTTCATATGTATCTACTCATTGAGGAGTTTGGGTTGCTTTTGATCACTTCATAATTATTCTGTGGAAGGAGCACAAAATGCCACAGACTCAGATGCAACTTTGTCTGATCACATGAGGTTTTCAGTTAGATTGGGTTTGGTGTGTTTTCATATGTGTTTGTTATAAATATGCAGTCTGTCTGGGACAAAATAATCGGTCCTGTAATGACTAACAAAGCGTTAAGCGTTGCACCACCAACAACGGCGCAACGGTGACGATGACTCAAGTCAAGTGATAAGTTTTGATCACTTTAAGGAGATAAAAGTCAGTTCAAATTGAAGTGGATGCTTTTTTACCTTATTTAATGTGCAGTGCTCAATGTGGTCAAATATATAATGTGGTTAAATGAGTAACGAGAGTCTAGAAAAAGGAATTCATGTGAAGTTGACTCATGCACGAATAGCACAAATCATAAATGCTGCTGATGTGTCACATTAAGCAATGGAAAAATTAAAAAAAACATGTCAAATTTGCTGAAGAAGCAAAGTCAAAAGTGGAGGAGATTAAGAAGTCGACTGTGTTTGTGTCATGTTTGTGTATATGTGAAATTGCCGTGACGAATGCATTTGTGTATATTAAAGAGATACTTATTTCTGTTTCCCTTAGACTCGACAGTCTCTGTAGCATTGTAACAATAAAACTTCGTACAGCTACACATTACGCAACTAAACCAGACCGAAATTAAAAGTCTGGTTTCTTTTTAAGTATCCCTGGACTATTATTTTCATTCTAATTTGCGACAAGAAGGACTGTGCATCTTGCAGTTATATGATGTGTATATGGGATTGAGAAATTGAGATTTAAAGCTGAAAGGAACACGAGAGCGTATGAAATGATTGTAGTGGCGATCGTTCATCATCTTGAGGGAGATGGTGATGATGATATTTGTGAAAAAGACAGAGATTTGTAGTTCGTGTAGTCAATGGGATGTGACTTACTCATCCGAAACCATTAACATCCGTGCCATTCTATGTGCTTGTCTCTGCTGACATTGAAAGACTAAAGTTTGTTCAGATGTAAGACTAGCAAAAATCTCGCCTCAATTGATGCGTCTCTGAAACAACCCCTCTGGAGACGGTCTACGTTGGTAAAACAATATACAATAAAACACATACCTTTCAAGGATTTCTCGTAAAAAATAAACATGCGATTGTTATATTGATTTGCTGAGAGGTATTTGGTATTGACTGAGATTTTTAATAAGTGAGATTTACAACCTTGCTTGAGGTGAAGGGAGTGGTCAGTTTAAAATATCACTGAACTAATCTTTCTATATATTTATGGCTTGTTTTCTGACCAACAACTTAACTTCACTCTGACACTCAGCATGATTTTAATGCATGATTCCATGATTCGACTTACCGTGAAGTGAGGCTGATTTTCGTTGGACTTGGACTTACACTTGTCTTATAGACAGATTTAACACAAGAGCATTCACAGAGTCTCAGAGATTAAAGATGAGCTTGGCCAGGAGACCTGTGGGGAACACTCGCATGTTTGGAGGAATTCAGTTGAACGAAAGTCAGTTGGGGCAGTGTGAACTATGTAATTACCATTAAGTATTTTCAGTTGTGTAGAAACTAATTTGTGGACAATTTTCTCACTCCTTCTAATGGTAATTGCGTGGAGAGTTTGCATGGAATAATTATTTTCTGCGTGATTTACATGAATTACACGATTTTTTGGCGATTTTGCAAGCCCGTCAGAATATTTGTAATATAGGTACATGATTGTCAACTTTCAGAAGCTATTCTTTTTACATGTTTTTACCGTGACTTGTACTGGGCAGAGTGAAATGTGATCTTTCTTCAGTTCCATGGATTATTGTACCAGTTTCTGTTGTGAGCTGCTGGTTCCCTGAGGCAGAATCAGTGCATATAATAATATACGAATCTCGTTATATGCAATTGACTTTCCGTCATAGGGTGCCTTAAGCAGGAATAAATCTGTGGAGTAACGAATCATGTAGTTTTTCATTAGCACTTATTTGCAACACGTAGTGTATACGGTGCAGGTGCCTGGGGTCTTAATTCTATGGGTTCTTTTAAATACCTCAAGTAGTTTAGTCATGGTTCTTTCATGCAGCAGACGGTAGAATAATTGAGATCTGTCTCTAAAGATGTATTTATTTACAGTGCCGTATTGCCAACAAAAGCTGGTTTGTGAACCACAACCAGGTATTTTTTCCTATACCGAGGTATGCTTAGTTGTGGGTACCCATTATAAAAATACAACTGTTTGCATCATGCCAGTGGAATTCGAAGTTTAAATTATCTTAATGTTGTATCGTGGTTAAATTTACTATGGGTCATATTTAAACCCTGGGACTCTCCAATTCGCTAATTCTCCGTGTAAGCCCTAAACTCTACATGCAATAATTCGGTAGTTACACTGCCAACTGCACGTCATGTCAAACGTTAATTACTAAAGTATTTGTATTGCGACACAACTAACTCCTGGAAGTGGAAGTTCTACACATATTTACATCCATTTCCATACATTAAGTCCGCCGACGACGACTTTCTCTCATGCTAAAGTGTTGTCTAAATTGATACTAATTACAGATCGCCTGTAATTTTTCTTCGCAGTGGGCTGATTTTCAGTTTGGAGACGTGTTATCCCAAAATATGAAAAAATGTGTGTTGACATTATTGATTTCTAACAATATAATATTAATCTGTGGTCTTCATGATCGACGAATGTGTCACCACTTTACGAAGCAGAGCTGATAAGCTGAAATGGAGAAAACTCTTCAACAGAGCTCATTCTGGGTTGTCGTTGCAGTAGGTACGCTGCTCATTTTGGTACGATTTGATATGAAGTTTTTATTTCCATGCAAGTATTACACAACAATTATAACGGTGGTAATAATCACACAAAGAGATTTATTATTCATTTGATGCGTAGCTTTTGGAGAGCACATTGAAAACGAGTGGCATTCTTTTTGTGGATGATGATGTGTGGACTCACAAAGTTATCGCAAAATGGCTTATTGCAACTCAGATAATCGTGTACTACAGCACAGGTATCTTTCCGTCTGAAGATATTTATTGCTACATTTATAAGAAATGTTGAGATACTGAATATACTAATAATGGACTAGCTGTGATGTGTCAATCTATGGTGGAAATATGGAGTCACAGGAAAATAGCAATGGTTGGTTGTTTCATAGCATCCTTTGGATTCCTCATGGCTGCGTCGACTTTAAGACTTCACGCCTGGCTACTTGTGGCTTACTCTGGAATAGTTGGTGAGCCATTCTCGTCTCAGTTTGATAGAGAAGTCAACAAATTGCTAAGGAATTGACATAATTTGATGCAGGATTTGGGATAGGATTAGCTGTCCATACGACGTATCTTCTAGTGGTAGAGGCTTGTGTTCAAGAATACACCGGTCTTTGTGTAGGAATCCTTGAGATGGGAGCTGGAGTTGGCTACCTAATTACACCGTATTTTTACAGCAATGCTATTTATGAAGTTAACTCAGCAGAAGATAAGCTTCTTATTAGATCGTTGTGTTCAGTTTTGGCATTTGTGGCCGCAATTTTGTATGTAACGCCTATCTACACTACATCAGACAGATTATCAGTGATGCGCCCAAAAGATTCTGAACAAAGTGAGTCGACTGAATTAGACAACAAAGATGAATGTAACCCTGAGGGAATTCCTTTGATGGAGATGAAGTCAACTTCTCAAAACTCTGAAAGTACTGAAAAACCGAGAAAAAGAAGTCATTATCTTCTTGAGATTTCAGCTTCCATGTTGCCTAACATCCCAGAGGAATCTGAAGGACCGTCTACAAGTGTCACGGGGAATTGTACACCGGCAATGAGCTGTTCACTTAATAATCTCTCTCGGGACAAATCCCAATCTGACAGCGAAGTCACAGTGGGACAAGCCTGGAATGCAACAACCCATTCTGAACAATCGTCAGAGCAACTTTATGGAACGAGTAGTTCTGCCAATATTACATCTGATAAATTTGTGGATCTAGAGACTCACATAAAATTCCACGGGCCAGTTGGTAGTCCTTTGGGAAACAACAACGAAATGGATGTTGCAAGCAAAGAAACTCATCTGAATGGCGAGCCTTGTAATGCAGAACACGCAGTTGATAACTTCTCTGACAGCGAAAACCCTGAACTTCCGCTTCGATTACGAATGATAAAATCTCTGCATCATTTAAAATTTAGATACTTGAAGCAAACAACATTCCTAGTTACAGCGAGTGGAATAGCATTAGCTGAACTAACTTTGCCATTCATTCCTTTGGTTGTGTATGGGCACATTGCGTACATGAAATCCGGGAACTATTCCAGTCATGGAGAAATAGCTCTTCTTTTGATGTGCTGCTCCGATATCCTCGCTAGATTGGTGATTGCTTATATCTCAGATTCAAAATGGTTCACAAGACGACTAGGGTTCTTCATAGGAAACATTTGTGCGAGCATTTTAACCACTGGTATTTCCTGTTGAATTACCATTATTTACTATAGACGTAATTTGTCATGCATCATTTTCAAATGCTTACATTATGTTTTTTCCAGGCTTTGGATTGTCCTCTACTGTGGGGACATCTTTTTGTTTGGGCGTTATGTATGGAATTACAAGAGGAATGATGTATGCTACTAAAACAGTACTCCTTGTGGATGTCTTCGGACTCAAAGATTTTCCCTCGACTTATGGATTCACTAATATTTTCAAAGCTATTTTTTATTCGGCATTCGCACTATTTTTCGTGAGTCCTAATGTATCTCAGATAGATGCTGTTCATCCTCTTACTCCACTGGAAAATATGTATCATAGCAATCATTCGATATTTAATGGAGGTATTAACGTTACTACTCCTCATTTAACAGATTGTTATGCATTCCTCAATTGGTTTCTAATATTCTAGATGAACAAATAGAATTTCTCGAGCTGCCAACATATGGAAGTCCCCTGTTTAAAATGATCTTCGGGATTCTTGCAATTCCAGGATTTCTCTCGTTCATTCTCTGGCTTCCGGGAGAGCTTCGGTTGTTCTGGAGGAAAATATGTCTTCCTGATCTGAACCACATCCGACCACGTTAAATCTGATATAACCGCAGTTGTTCAGATGATTACAATATGAGTAATTCTAGTCCTGCTTACAATTGTTAATTCTAAATAAATAAAGTGTTTTATAGTCCTACTGAAGAATTTTCATTGTAAATATTAAGTACATTGGCGTACTTAGTTTATTGATAGAAGCAGACTTCACCACAGGAAAAGTATAAACAGCCACTTGTGCATATTTCACAGTAGAAATCATAACCCGATCACCGGACACAATTAGTTGCATTGTGCCTAGTTCGCATTTTCACAGTAGCAACATTGGACTGAACAACAATAATCAAACTAGATGCAGCACGAATCAAGGGCTGATTCGTGCAATCCCTTATTCTGTACTAACTCGGAAGGTAACTTTAGTGATGAAGACTGAGCGGACATTTAGAGAGTTGTGATTTTAAATAATAATTTATAGTTGGCATTGAGTGCATGCGTTACTTTTAGTTGGAGTTGCGAACTCTTTTTAACAATTCAGCCACAAGTTGGTCTCGCTGAATCTCTTCTTCCTCACGAGAAACGACATTCCTCAGCTTAACAACCCCCTTTTCCAACTCACTTCCGCCGATTAGTACCACCCAAGGGATGCACATGTCCTCACAATACTGGAGCTGCTGAAGAAGTTTAGGATTAGACTTGTAAGAGTGCTCTGATTTGATTCCTCCACTCCATAAAATAGAAAGGAGCTTCATTCTTTCTTCTACAAGGCCTTTCTGTGCAGATGCAACGTAGACTTCTGTTTCAGTAGTTCGAACTTTTGTTTTCAGAGCCTTCTGTTCTAATATACTGAACACTCTCTCAACTCCAATTGAAACACCGACACATGGAACTTGACGATTCTTAGGATCAAACATTCCAACCAAAGTATCGTATCTACCACCACCAGCAATACTTCCAACTCCAACAGCTTCACCATTTTTCTCCCGACCTACACAAAACAGTAACCAATATTTAAAGTTTAGTAAGTTACAAAGTTTAACGAATACAAACATAACTATTGTTTAACTTACTTAACAGAACACCTTCATAAATAATGCCGGTGTAATAGTCTAATCCTCGGGCTAGACTCAAGTCGAAATTGAGAGTTGATTCGTTAATTCCCATCAAGTTGCAGTACTTAACCAGAAGTTCCATGCTGTCAAGACCTTCCTTGGCATTTTTGTTCTTCATGAAATCGTCTCTTGTCTTTAGTGTACTTATCACATCGGATGGAGATCCACTGAGTCTAATGTTTACTCCAATTTTATCCGCAATTTCTGGAGTTAATCCCTTCTCAGCTATCATTTCAGTCCGGACTTCTTCCCAAGGTGTCTTATCAAGTTTATCAACAGATGAACAAATAGTTCTGAATTTGTCTGTAGGGACCCCACACATTTCAAAAACGCCGTCCAGGATTTTCCTGTGATTGACCTTGATTTGGAATTCACCAACTTCTAAAGCAGTAAGGATTTCTTCGACTATTTTGATACATTCGGCATCAGGAAGCATAGCATCATAGGCACCGGCAATATCGAAATCCTAAGAAAAACGAAGTGATTATTTCCACTGATAGCCAAGAAAGGACGAATTTCAAAGTGAAAAATGGCTTACACATTGATAGAATTCTCGGTATCTTCCACGAGTCATTGCTGGATTATCTCTTCTGTAGACTTTCGCAATGTGATACCGTTTGATGGAACTTATTTTACTCATGGCTAAATATCTCGCGAAGGGGACTGTCAAGTCATATCGGAGGCTAAGTATTTCTCCTCCTTGATCCTTCAAGTCGTAAATGAGCTTCGAATCTTCACCATATTTGCCTGTAAGCACTTCCTTTAGTTCGAACACTGGCGTATCTATAGTTTGAGCTCCATGCCGTTTAAAGCACTGGATGACAGTATTCAACACTTTCTCTCTAATAGCCATCTGCTCAGGATTGTAGTCTCGAGTACCCTACACCACAAGTAAATTCTGTTATCAATAAAAGTTCTCATTTTGTTACACACATTATACACGTATCCAATTTCTGTATCTACCTTAGGAACCTTAAGCTGGAACTTCTGTGGCGCTTCATCTTTAATCTGCGCCTTCAACTCCAGTAATTTCGCCACTTCTTCATCAATCTGTGATAAAGTCATCAGGGATGAATAAGACCGTCGTAATTGATTGATTTGACAAAAAGATCGGTTGCGTTGCACCGCAAATCGATAGAAATTCCGTGAGAAGCAAATAATTCCCATGGCAAACACCAAGTAATTTGTATAAAGAAGCCAATAAATTCAGTTGAGTTGAAGAATTCCCCGAGAAATCACAAAGAAAAAGAATCCTACTTTTAATATTAAGTACACTACTTCTTAGCACAATCCCAATCCTTCTAGCACTACGAGGTCTACTCCAATTACCTTTTCCTTGGGAGCCTTCTCTGCTTTAAGTTTGCGGACACGCTCTCCTTGGACCTTTATCTCGGCTTCAATCTGGGCACGTTCTTCATCTGCCATAATGTGTTCACGGTGACAAATATGCGGATGAACTGCTGATCGAAAGTTACAGTCTGTCCAGTGATCTCGTTCTGAAACCAAACATCACACTGATTAGTTTAACTCCTTCCACCCTATTTTTAATACATTCTCCCAAATATTTGCGTACTCTGTTTTCACTACAAAATATTATTCCAATACCCAATGACACCAATACCTAAATTATTTCACAGCTCAGCTTAAATCGTCTCCTACGCTTAGTTTCGAATGAATGACTCCACATTCAGGAGAATTGCCTCAGCTGCAACTTGCACATGCACAATTCACAATTTCTCCGCAATATTGACGAGAACCCTCGTTGCTCTCGATCTTAGCCCAGCACTAAATCTGTACGAATACGTGCCCTAGATTTGCAGTTTAAAACACGCGACTTTTTACATTCTTACACAAAAAATGATAGATTCTTTGAGTCATAAGAGATTGATTTGCGAGAGAATGCACAGCACTAAGGATGAATGATTGAAGCCTACTAACGATGGATTTTACGCTTTGCTAGAAAGGATGGAAAGACAGGCAGTGAGGCAGCGTAACCTTCAGCCACGTTGTAATTACGAGATGACTCAAGATACAACAGTATTGTGTGAGTGTGAAACTACCTGAGGAAATGACATTAACATCCCTTCAATCTGCAATGCGCATACTAATACATATATATAGTAGATTAAACGCTGTATACACTGACAGAGTTACTCGCTAAAAAGCCTCCGTTCCGCAACGTAGGATCCATGTCCCTTTAAGAAGATGTACTCTCGTCACCCTTCCTCATAGCATTCGAAAAAAATTACCATTATATTTATGATCTAAGAAAGCGTGACATTAAGTCAATCCTATTCCCATATAGCTTCAAACACGGTATCTTGAACTTTTGCAAGTATTTTAAAAAATTGGCAAGTTCCAATAAATTCCACGACCAAGCCTTCTTACTACAGTTGTCAAAGACATCAGCCAAGATATGCGATATTAAGTATAGCAAACAAACTGATATCAAAATAGATTACTAAACTGCCATTCAGAATTTAATCTTACAAATAGATAGGTTAGCCTAAAATAGTGCCCTTCAAATTACAGAGTAGACTTGAAGGACACACGGCTTAATTGATGGTTTTGTTTGGGTACGTGCAAAACGGCCTACAGAGATGGGTCGAAGGTGACCCAGATGAAGAGAAGGTCAGGTGTAGCAAATGAGTTGAATGAGTACCTTAATAAGGGCCGTGTACACTTAATGAAGAACTTAAGTGAGGGACAGGAGGTTTCTGTGTTGTTTTAAGTCTGCTGAGAAGGAGAGTGCCGATGATGATGGTGCCATGAGGACAGAACCGCAGTTTCCCACTAAGCCCCACTTCACGTCGCCCCACGCCGGCTCACCTCCACCACCCTCGCCACCACCACCCTCACCACCATCCCATGAATCCCCACTTTCTCCCTAGTTAAAACTTTCCTTCACTATTATCACGATAATTAAACCCTTCTACACATCATCAACATCATTAGTGACATCGTAATGACAACTTCATGCTTCCACATGAACGGCAGTGTGATCACTGCGTTCGTATTCTAGCATGAATCTATGGAATCTAAAACCTTCCTCAACTTTGATTTCTATTCCGTTGCGTTGAACGTAGCACTATAGCATAGCACTATAAATTCATAAATTGCATTATTAAATCATATCTTCATTCTACACACTCCACAAAGTGAGTTTGAGTTCCTCACTTTTAGAACAATGCAGATTATGAGATCCCTCTA
The DNA here is from genome assembly GCA_034698685.1 of Isotomurus pseudopalustris. Classification (NCBI taxonomy): domain Eukaryota; kingdom Metazoa; phylum Arthropoda; class Collembola; order Entomobryomorpha; family Isotomidae; genus Isotomurus; species Isotomurus pseudopalustris. Next base: position 27,480 of record JAQGBV010000394.1, read on the forward strand.
GTCAGGGATTCAAGAATGACTACGCCAAAGCTTTCTCCATGAATTTATGACTTCAAATTCAACGATGAACAATAATGCATGACCAGTTAATTTTTAAGATCTTGTATTTTTTCTTACCATGTTGGTCTTCTGTGCTTGGCTCTCGAAATTTGTCTGATGAACTACGAGGCTTATTAGCTTTGCTGCTATCGCCTACTGGGGCAGGAGAATCCATGATTTTCTTATTGTTAGCCCTAATTTAATGGCTTTCCAGGGTAATAATTAAGACGAAGAACTTCAGGTATGCGTGATTTCTTGTTAAATGAAACTTAAACTTGTAGGCGTGTCAAGTTCAATCCACAGGTGAGTCCTTAAGTGGACACCAAGTTGGACTTTAAATCTTAAGAGTTAGAGACAAAATCACAGAGTGGAACTTCAATAGGGTAATTGCAAATTGTAAGTAATTTCCGACAGATGTTTCGTTCACACGAAAGCCCTTGTTACATAAGACAAGTTTTTGTGTCCATGAACCGGATGAACCTGCTTAAAAGTTACACTCTGCACTTGATCAAGATCACCACGAAGACGAACTACTTATAGTACTACAACTTCTGGTGGCCAAAATTAAGCATTACTTCTCTGCAATCACCATTCTGTACTAGGGCCTACGTGCCATCGAGCAAGGCAGTCTGAAGTTGCCCCGCCGTGCGCGCCAGTCCACCAGTTTAAACTGCTTCGATTTCATTGTGCAATAATTACTTTTGCATGCAAACGCATTTCAGGCACGCGAGCAAGCGACACACACACACATCCACAGGCAGGCGAAGCTGAAAAGTTATAGCTGAAAATCGACTTAAGCTTTCGAAAAATAAGTTTTGTAACGTCAGTGTTATCTCCGTGTCGCTTACCTTAAGACGAGCACGCTATTCGTAAAAGATGAAGTTGATGGCAGTCATCGGCGACGAGGTTTGTAATTGTGTGAATAGAGAATGAATGAATGACTGTCAGTAACCGTTGATTTTAGTACTACTTAAAGTGTTATTAAATACATTAACCTTTGTTGTGCATTATGCAGGAAACTTGTCTAGGCTACAGGCTCGCAGGAATTGGGGAAGTCCGAAAGGATGTCGAGTCGAATCTTTTTGTCGTAGATGAAAGTAAGATTGATTCATAAAGCTACCCGTTTCTTCCACAGTCTTCACAGTAATTATTCGTGTAATATATTTCATCAATGTTATTTGCTTTGCAGATACGGCAGTTAGTGACATTGAAGCAGCTTACAAGAAGTTCATCGAAAGAGCTGATATCGATTTTGTCTTAATAACCCAAAATGTATTGAGTTCAGAAATCTTTGGCTACTATTTTTTGTTATTTCTCATGAGAAACAAACGTCACAGGCTAATAATTCTTTTTCCTTGATAGGTTGCTGAAAAAATACGACATTTAATAGATTCCACACCTAATGCATCGGATAAGGTCATAGAAATCCCGTCGGATGATTGAATCATTGAATGTCCGTATGATGAAAAAAATCCCACATTTTGGCTACGGGAATGGAAATCACTTTCACTCCAACGCAATGTGAAAAACCTCTTATTTTAACTATTAAAATCTCTGATTTCTCGAATTTGAAGCATGTAAATTATATTTTAAAGTACACAAGTGATTAATTTGTATTTTGTGTTCTAATGTTAAACGTGAAAACTTAAGCAGTGCCAACTGATTAAATGCACGTTAGTTAAACTTTTACTAAGTTTTAAAAATGACTTCAAAGGAAAGCATTAAAAAATAACTTAGCAGTTATGCAATTAAAACTAGTGCTATAAAATGATTCTAGGAATGAAAAGTAACGGAAAGATAAGTAAAGGAATTGGAAGTAAAGAATGAAAAGTAACGGAATAGGAAG
>JAQGBV010000395.1:0-29328 GCA_034698685.1 Isotomurus pseudopalustris
CAATTACTTCGTACTTACGTGAAATAAGTAAAAGCATGAAATGATTATACGACTAGAGTTGGAAATACATGATGCAAGTTTCGAAATATCGTCCAATACTCTTATCGACTCGACGTAATTATTTACGTAGACGTGAATCTTCTCTCTTAGTATTTTCAGGCCATGTACTTCTCCAGTACGTGTACTTCTTGAAGCTTGTGAATAAAATGCATTATTTAACCTGCCTTCATATGCACGTAGTATTTATCTACGTATCACTCTTTGATGACTCAATTTTATGACCTTTTGTAGCCTACTAACTAGGATAATGAAACTAAACTGTAAAAACTGATGCTTCTGTCACAAAAGCGACGCAAACGCTAAAGTTTTGGAATTCGACTTTCTGGAAGTCTCCTTCATTTTATTCGTGTCGTAAATGACTCTTCTGCAGCTCCAGTTGGAAGGTGAACATTTTTAGCCGCTTCTCTCTCAAAAGAAGATGAAGTTGCAGTCACATTTTACAAAAAAGTTCCCAAATATGTGAACATGGAGGAATGAAAAACTCTCACATTTTATTAATTAATAAACGTCCCTATTAACAGCGATGTAAAACATTAATAAAATGCATTTATTTTCCTCCTTTCTTGCCACCACTTTCAGCAGCAAGGGCCTCAGCAGCCTCTGCAGCTTCATCCGCTTTCGTCGTTCGTGTGTAGATTTGTTGAGAACGGTGCTTGATTATTCTGCGAATGAGTCCTGCAACAGAATTTAAAAATAATCGTTAGTGGTTTAGTACATGAAACTGCAACAGAACTCTACACTTGCTTATTAATTAAACAGCTTACCCTTTTGTAGAAGTTCATCTAGGGCCTTTCTGGCCAGACTTCCTCTGACCTTCAGCCTTTCAGAGACTACAGAAGGGGTGATCAGTTTGTAGCTGGGGACTTCCTTCAGCAACTTGTCGTAAGTGGCCTTGTCGAACAACACCAAGTTGTTTAACTTGTCTCGCACTTTTCCTTTCGACCACTTCTGCAATTAACCAAGAAGAAACAAACTTATTAGTTGATTTTCGTACTTAAACATAAATCACCATTTAGAAGTCTACCTAAATATCATACTTTCGATAAACAACATATCCGCCAATTCAAAATCTAAGTTAAATCTGAATTCCCACTCCTATACTTCGAAAGTATCGATTATCTTTAACGTACATTCAACACAAACTAAAGCAACCAACTGCTACTGCGACTTTTATCGGAACACAACAACTCTTACTTCCGAACAAATTGAATCCCACTTGGTTGATGTACCAATAATTTAATAATAAACGCAGTTATTAATTAACGTACCTTCTTCTTAGCCTTTCCACCTCCTCCTCCTTCTTTCTTCTTAGGTGTCTTCGCAGGGGCTTTGGACGACCCCTTCGCGTCCTTCTTGGGAGCCTGAAGAACAATTCCAACAAATCAAAATTAATAACACAATCTTGTCGAACCACATTTTCGATTTCCTTCAATTATGCCCCACTAGCTACCCCCACTAATACACTTCGGGTACAGTACATACATACTATCCTCCACACCCATCAACACCTACGATCCTTAATTAAACAAGAAACAATAAGATATTTAATTAAATATTTCCTTACCATTTTGAAAGTCTTGGATGGACTTCTCTCTCAGAGGAACAAGGAGCTCGAGTGAATAGGGAAGGCAGATGGATGGTCGTGCACGCCGGTCCTCGTGGTCTTCGCTTCACTCGTAAAGTGGCGACACTCGTTCACCTCCTCACTCACTCGCCACCCGATGGCTCACTCAACTCATCTTTGTTCACTCCACCAATTCTTCATTTACAAGTTCAGTGATTCAATCGCATTTAATAATTGTATCACTTTTACCCTTTTACACTTGAAATTTTGAAATAGATATGGCATTTTTATTAAATCTGTTTTCTTTATATGGGAATAAGTTGTAGGCTCTGCTGAGTTTGTGCGATAGCTTCAGTCTATTATTATAAAGCCTGTAGAATAGATTCAATCGATAGCATTGGAAGTTTTGGAAGTTGCAAAAAGTTGAAAGGTTGAAACTGAAACTCCAACTGTAAGTGGGCTTATCATGATGATGCGTCGAGTAAAATTAATACATGTTCTTGAAAGATAAGATATTGAAGGCGATGTTAATGGCTTTTCCAGTGTATTGTAGCAATTATTTGTCTGGTCTGATCAGTATTAAATTGGATCTTCGACCATTGTGTAGACTACGACAACACTGCCATAAAAGATGAGCAGATATCGTTCGCTACAATTGATCCTGGTGGTAATAGTTCCTTTTCTTCAAGGAGTTTGGAACAGACCAGCAGTTGGACTTGGAGGTACTCTATAACCAAGGGAAATATTTTATTTGGTCTCACTTCCTTCCTAAATGCACATTCACTACTTGTTGCTGCAATTTTACAGTGGAAAGAAGGGACAACTTTGATGAACGAGGAGGCTACTTAGGAGGGGATGTTATTCTGCCTAATATTGGAATACAGAATGGAATCATTGGCAGTAACTTACGATGGCCGAATGCCACTCTTATCTACACGTTGGATGTTGACTTCAGTAGGTTTTCGCTCACTCCTATTTTATTTATTCATGTCAGAAATCAGGGCTAAAGTGATTTGCTCGTTTGTAATATTGTAATTTAAGTCATTTGCAACTTTCTTTTCTGAATCGTTTTTTTCATCTCATACAGAGTGGCTGCTGGTTTACCTATTTTAGTTGTTTTGGAAAGATCTATTTTATTCATACTAAATTACAATTTTGAAATGCTCCTTTGAGTTATGGATCGTTCCTTATAGATTTTGAAGGTTTCGGAAATGATCATCTGACTTTATTCTAGCTGTGGCCTGGCCTGAAAGTAAAATGTACGTATTCTATTCCAGCTGAATCAGAGCTGTCTGTTATTGATGATGCAATGACTGAGATCGAAAACAAAACTTGCATCCGTTTTCAACATCGAGAAAATGAGACAGCGTTTGTGTTCATTGCCCGTGGACTTCCAGATTCAGGTTGCTATTCCATGCTAGGAAAGACCGGAGTCGCTCAACAACTTAACTTGGAGCCTCCTGGGTGCATAACGAAAGGAATTGTCATGCATGAAATGTGAAGCCTCAAACACCTCAAGATTATGAAAACTTAGTGAGTTATTTTTGTTATGTACTATCTGAACTATATAGGTTGCACGCTATTGGATTCTACCATGAGCAATCGAGGGAGGATCGGGATAATTACGTAACGATCAACTGGCAAAATGTAGAAGCAGGTAAACAAGCATGAACTATGTTCACAAGCGAGTTTTAGTAACTAGTAAACACAGTTCAGGGATCGTTGCTGCTTGTTTTAGGAACCGAGTTCAACTTCTTAAAGGCCTTTGCAACGCTAACCTACAATGTGACGTATGATTATGGAAGTCTTATGCATTACTCAGCATACTCCTTTGCCAACGACCCATCAATTCCAACTATAATTCCAACTGATCTTGATGCAATTATAGGACAAAGACAACGGCTCTCGGACAAGGATATTTACAAAGTGAATGCAATGTATTGTCCTGAAAATAATGGAGACTTGCCTCTTCCATGAGCCAGGGAAAGAAACTTATTTCTATTTATCGTTTCATATGCATTTTACTACTTTAGTTTATTCTTCGGGCCAAGAAACAAATACAATATGGCAAATATAGCTTAACAAAGATCACAAGCGTATTCTCCTATTCCATCTTCATCGTTAACTTTGTTTAAGAAGATTTCTACTCTGTTTCTTGTGAAGCATCTAAACCTGCAGTCATACTATCGCCTGTTCCAGACATTGTACACTTCGGATTTGGATTCACTTCTTTCCTTACTGCCAAAAGGGCACTTTCTTCAACCAAATTGGAACTTGGTCTCTGCCGCCTTCGAAATCGATAGTCTGAGATAAGAAATGTGTTTACAAGGCCAAACAACATTACTAGTACCCCACTGAAATTGAGAATCATTGATTGTGGTGGGAGTGTTGCATGGATCCTCAAGGAAAGGTTAAGCTTCGTATAAACAGCAATTCCAGTGGTCATGGATGGTATAATGAGGAGAAGGACAGCTCCTCCTAAGAACTTGTGAACAGGAATAAAGTTGGCTTTTATCCTGAAAGACGCGAAGGGCAGAAGCAACATCGTAAATCCTCCAATCCACTGAACACAGTAGCATACCGTTGCAAAAAATCCTATGAATCCATGCAAACTGAAGAGACTTCCCGCACCGTTGATCTCATGGCTGAAGATTGATAAAATTGTTGCTCCAGCACATCCCAGCATTCCAATGAAACCACATGATGCGTGGATATATTTTAGCGTTAACTGTCGGACTTTAGGAAATACTCTGAAGAGCACACTTCCTATTGCAGTAGTCAAAAGTGTCGTTGTGGTCAGTACGACTGCATGATTGCTGCTGAACTTGAGAGTGCGATCTTTAGTTTGAAACTCCTCGTCATCTGTCCCCTCAGAAATTTCATTCAAGAATAATCCACCAGCATAGACGAAGACAAAGTAAAGAATCAGGGATAAGGTCGCCAGTCCAATCATGGCACCCAAAGTTAAAACGGTGAAGAAAAGTTTCATGTTCCTATCATACTGCAAAGGAGTTTCTTGAAGCATCGGCTCGTTCGGATCAATGGTCCAGACTGAGTCTTCGGAAACCAGGATGTTGTGGTCTTGAGGACGCAATGACAACGTCACGTTAACTTGCTCTGATTTATCAGCAGAATCCACGAGTTTCTTTATTTCCTGTGAGGGCAGAAATATCCGCTGTCCTACTGGAGTATACTGAGTTAATGCTCCAACTATGCTTGGAGCTGGCTCTGCTTCTGCTGACTGCGCTTCCTTCGATGATGGTAGATTCGAAAGGGTCCAACCAGTAAGGTGTAAACCGTTCTGGGAGACTTGTACATGATGACCGTCTATTGTGAGATAGTTCACTCCTGGAATTCGGTCAAACCTATCCACAATGACTACTTTCCTGGAGCCTCGACGCTGGAGATCTTCAGTGTTACCGCCCGTAGTGGTTGGAACATTTCTTGGAGGCTGACCCGAGTTCATAGGTTCAGATGAGTTCATTTTCTTCTTCGTATACCCTGTCTTGTAAACTTGTAACGTACAGCGTTGACTTGGGGAAAAGATGGGATGTCAACTAAGTCAGCATCGATTGTGACATTGCGAAATTGCTTGCAAAAATGTCGCTTAGTCAGTCGCTTGTTGCCGTTTCTCTGTATTACCTTGCTTCAAGGCAGCAAAAACTAAAGACAACGAAGTAATTCTAAGAGGGTAATGTGTGAAGTTGCCTTGGTCGACCTTTTACAAAAGGTGTCAATGTCATTTATCATGGAGTAAAGGCGTTGGAAACTAATATCAGTGTTTATGGATAAACTGCTAACTGCATTCCAAAACTGGTAGTGCAAAATAAATAATGTCTGATTCTGACTTTTATCGTCAGTAAATATAATTCGTTAAAATGCGATTTCTTGCATACAACGTTGCACTTCTGGCTTGCACTGCCTTTGTATTGTTTTTCACCGCTGAGTTTTCAAGCAAGAAAGGGAAATTACCTATAAATCCTGATTTTATGTACCGGAAAGCATAATGGATCGCTCCCTGAATAAAAACGATTAATTGTTGATCATCTTACAGCTGACCATAACCACCTAATTTACCGTTCGTTGTGCGCAGAGAGCATCTTCAACACTCTCTTCGTTATCATCACTTTTCTTTGCAATTATAATTTTGTTTTTCTCTCAATCCAACATAATTAATTTTAAAATGCAATTTCTCAATTTTCTAATTTCACGGGATATGATCTTATTCTTTGAGTACGTGTCAGTTCAAACAAAGGTAGATCTCAAACTCGCAAACAAACTCACCTGTCATGAAAAAATGTTGCTATTATTGTGTGCAGTTTTGATTTTCTTTCTTAATACTTACTACTACGATGTCATCAAAAATTCTGCATTCTCACTTTAACCGGAGTCTACATGTATGTATTACTTTAATTGAGCAATTACAGAATCCCCCTATCCAATTACACCTTACTGAAACTGCATTTGAGCACTATTTACGGGTTCAAGTTACACTGGGTGAATCAGAACAAGAATCTTCATCATAAGACGGTAAGAATGACGCCCTTTGACATTTTCTGTCATTTTCTCTTCAAGTTACTGGCTGCAATTGACATTTTATGATATGTGCACACGTATCATTATATTTCTTGTATCATTGATTTACCTTTATATACCTTTATATATTATATACCTTTCATCTTGTTAAAGTTCATTTTCACTTATTCCAAGATAATTTGAACCAACCATACATATCCACCTTCGTGCAGTGAAGACAATCGAGTTACAATGATCTACACACTACACATACATACATAGTGATACAGTTATTCTGAAAGACAGGAAGCAAATTAGAAAGCTTCAAATGACAACCATGAAATTTCGGACCCAGACATTTAAAAAAGATCATGACAATGCCCTTGCTCACTTAGGGATGATGAAAAAGACCGTCTGCATTATTAGACAGTTGATAGGTTGAGGAGAATATTAAACCATTCCTAGTTCTACTAAACCAACAGGTAAAGATGATTGAAATGCATATAATACGCAATACCTCCCCATCATCTAGCTATAGTCATCACCTATATAATAAATCCATCCATGATCCAACTCAACTTCATGGTTTGTGCAAATTTAGTTCAAATCTGCTTGAACTTATTAGACTCTGCAACTCTGCATAATCTCACCTAATCTACAGCTCTTAAGTTCGCGTGAGGTTCATACATTCGCAAATGGGTTAGCAAAAGAACAAATTGTATCAGTTCAGCTTGGTAATGCATGCATGCAATCAGATCTAACATTACTTTGGATTCTACACTTTTTCATTCTTCAAAACGGAATTTTAAGACACAACTCACAACGATATTACACAGACACGTACACTCACTCATCAGTGTTGACTGTGCATGCAATAACATCTCATCTTCACTGTTTCACCTGTGTGGTTTTTATGCATGCCTATTCATTATGCTCTCAAGTCTTTTTTGGAGATTCACAGTATATCAGAGGAAGTCTTGAGCTTAATTCGCTAAGAACTAACCATTTTTCTGAAACTAAGGGATCTATACGGTTGAAACTCGTACAATTTATCTGTATTCCTCTCCATTTCTTCTACTCTGTTAGGCTGCCAATCCATCTTCAAAGGGTAATTTTTAATATGAAGTTCTAGATTTACTAATGACATTAAAACAGTGGAGGGAGGCGTATAGTTCAATCCATCATCAAGGTGCGTGAGGTGTTGGCTAATAAGAAAGCCTAAAGAATACTTAATAAATAATCAACTACCATGCTTAATTCTTCTCAATATTAAAGTGCTTGTTATCTCTTGTGTTACTCATCCTCTGACTTTCCAATTTTTGTGAGATGACTAGTTTTCTCCACAATATCAGTTTTGTTTTCTTTCGTCCATCCTTTAGTCTTGACATTGGTGCCAAGAGGTGAACAGTGAGCACATGCCCCAAAGTTCGGTAATTAATAAATTAATAAATAAAGTTACAATAACGACGATAGGAAGAGCAGCTAAACTAAGTGGTCATCAAAGGACACTAAAATGTTTGGAGGAATCGTATTTGTCCTATTTATTTCAAGTGCTACTGCTAAATATCCAGATACCGAAAGTGTGGAAAGCAATGAATTGTTTAACCTAGATAGCCTCAATATAAAGCAATTTCTTGGAATGATCTCTGGAACAATTAAGATAGGAAATAATACTATCCAGTTGCCCCAAGATTTACCCAAGTTAATAAGAGGCAATGACTTCAGGTCTCATGGAACCAGAAGATCTTCAACTGTATCATCTTCAGCGGAAAAAACTCTACGGAATAGATATGGACCTTTTGCAACTTCTTCAGATGGGAAAGGAAACCACTACTCTTACCAGAATCGAAGAGAAGACGGTTTTGAGCACTTCTTTGGGAAAGACGCATGGGGATGGGAAGAAGAAAAAGAAAAAAAAACTGGACTTATCTCCGTTGCAAACTTTTTCAGACTTGGATGTGTTTTGTTTGACTTAGCTGAAATCAAGGAAAGTGCTCGGAATGGAATAATCTAGTTTATAGTGCAACATGGGAGAAGGTTCAATCGTATTTAATCAAACATTTTCTTGTGCATACGACAAATGAACTGTCAAATGCTTCAAAACTGCACGAAAATCGAAGGGTTGGGCTGAAATGTTGAAAATGAAGAACTGCACACTCTATTTCTTTCAACTTCTCTGTAACTACTGTGAATGAATGGCATTTCAAATTTGGGTAAGTTAATACGCACAGAATTCATAAGCTTACTAAATAGAATGTATTGCTAATCTGTTATGTATATTTCAGGTTGAAGGTTGATTAAATGAAAGGGCCGTATCGGGATCTTCAGTTGCATCTATAATTTATTACATACTGTGTATTATCTTCAGAAGAAAAACTAGTGTAAGCCACTAATCCTCAAGTATTCAAGCCATCCTAGTGTATAAAATGCGTGAGAAGAGTGAAAACACGCACAATTAGATAATAAATTAATAAACACACTATTGTATGCTAGAATCCTATAAGTTTCTCTTATCGTATTTAATACTGGCTTAATTTGTCGAAACTGGTTTTTGAAATCGATTTCAGCTCATCTCATTCACATTATGTTGCACGTGTGCCACTAGTTCCACGTGGCGTGTTGAAATTAATAGGTCACAGTGGGTGTGTGTTGTTCTTTTCTGCTGAATTTGTGGACAAATATTTTAGGAAAGGCAAACATTTTTGATTTTGGGGAAAACAATGATTGAAATTTATAAAATCATTGGACTGGCCATAAATGACTTAACTGTAAGACTGTAAGTACTATAAAAGCACTTTGACTCTCCCACTGTGCGTTTAAACTTCAGCTTCAGCTGAATTACTGAAATACTGACCTAAATTGCATCATTGCATATTACACCGATCTTCGAATTTCGAACAAGTTGGAAGTAATCCAAAAATTCCTGCATCGTTATTACGATCCACTCATACAGAAATTACAATCTGACTAGGAGATCTGGTAAAAGCATTTGAAGAATTTGCTGTAGTACTAGTCGGCGATAGTGATCATGTAGCGCAACCACAGAACTATATAATAAGACTATGATGATAAAGTAATAAGAATTGTAGGTAAACCTGCACTGCTGCATGCTGACTGCAAATCCAGTCGAGCTATTCATTTTAGGCAAACACAAATTTAACTATATCTAACGAATCATCAATAATACAATACACCTCCTGATGAACATGTGCAGGTTAATCGACCACCCCTACTCATTCCAAGCACAGCTCAATTCAGCTTTAATTACAGATTAATTTGCTTCATTAGTCTAGTTTTACCTGAACTGAGATAAACCTTGCCCTCACAGATACAATTACCATGCAGTTAATGTTTTCCTATCTAGTATATCTTCTGAATTCTCTGCTGATTCATCACATATACTACTGACCTCTTTCCCAATATTCCAATCGCTGATCGTGGAAAACAAAAATACTTTATTTCACCACACTTATTGCTTAAATATCGGGAGATACGTGTCGATCACTACAAAAGACTGCTAAGCGATCAATTCAACTCCACTTGGGTATTCTTTAGAAATATTAAAAGGAGTGATTTAACAGCCCACCATTCTGTCATTTTTCGCTCAAATCTACTTAATCAGCAAAATGAAAGGCTCCTTCAGTTTCCTACTGATCCTCATCCTCGCAGTTTCTGTAAGTTTTCGATCTTTTCCTGTTCTAGAAGTCACTGATATTTCCTATCACTCATCACTTGACATATGCCTTCAACAGGTCTGCATGTCAAAAGCTGAGGACGAAGCAACAACAACAGCTGGACCTTCCTTACCTCAAAGAATCCGAGATGCAATTTACAACTCGATCAGAACTTTGGGCAATGTTGTACGCTTCGTTCCTGCAACTATAACAGACTCACTCCGAAACATCAGTCGAACTTCGTCTGAAGCGTTGAGACGAAACTCCACCATCAAGCTCATCAACCCTGTTGAAACTACAACTACAACTTCATCACCTTCCCCATCTACATCCGGAGCTCCACCAAGCTAAAAATTTCAAATCAAGCAAATCCAGTATCTAATCCAGTTATTAAACCGTATATTTTCATATTACAATTAAATCAATCTATTTTATCACTTCTTGAACTAAAAGTTACACACGATTCTTGTAAATATAATATATAACAAAATACGCTGTGCACTGCTGTATTACTGATCGATCATTCGCAATATCGCAATTCATATATACTTTCATATTTGCTCTTTCTGTTTGATTCTAAATTGCTAAATCTCTGCTGTCGTCTCTGAATCCCAACAATGTCCTGGTCCATTCATTGATTCATTCCCATTCCTTCTTGCAGAATTCCTCATTCCTCCAGATCCATTTCATATGTACTATCTACATCTCCTAGATTCTAGATTCCATAAATGCAGATCTATGATTTAAGAATAAGATACAGAAGCATCTTAATTTGCCCCACCCCCAAGAAAGGAAGAACAAAACACTCCGTAGTATTGTAGAGAGTCAGTCACACCGACGAACGGCCATCATCATCATCAGCCTCCTCAGCTCAGTCTGTCCTCACCCGACACCCTCAACCGAAATGTTACTGCTGAGTAATCAACACTCTTATTAATTAATTAAACAGTCCTACTTTTATTAAATAATTCTCTCCAACTCCACAGTCTCGTTGGAACAGTTAGGGCAATTCATCCGTAGAGCTACTGCGCCCTAAATTCACCAGAAACGTCATTTTTGAAGTAGACTTTGCCTTATTGTAATTTCCTAGATTGCCGATTGTTGTTGATACTTGAGATACTATACTTAAGTACGTAGGGTATTTCCTTCAATGATGTCCAGCAGGTGGAGGCGTTGGGACTAGACCTTTACTCCTTTAAGTTTAAATTCTAGTCGTTTTTTATTAATTAACCATCATAACATTATATTAATAAGCTAGTCACAACTCAAAGTTTTTATTCGCGTGACGAAGACGATGGGATGTATAGCTACTTCTTTCTGAGAAATCAAGGTGAGTTATAGTTTCATTATGATCACGATTTATGTTTATGCAATTTGCTGTTTAAAAGAAGGTGTTTTACTTATGGACATCAACTGATTGTATTAATATTAATATTATGTACTAGAACACAAAAATTGTGATTGTGACAGCTCCGTGTGGTCATTGTTGGAAGAATCTACTTGTTTGGAGATTATAATTTTAAAGTAAGTTTACTTTACGATTGATTTTGAATATTCAACTATTTTACATTGCGTTTTATGGTATGAATGGATTAAGCATAAATTACCATTAATATTTCAAAAATTGTTCCATCACAGATGAACAGCCCTGGTGATGTAAATGAAGTGAGATTATACAACCAACAGCAAGTGGAAGTGTCAGTTAATCATCCCCCTCAAGGAGAAAATCGTGAAACTGAAGAATCTAAATCGACTACAGCTTTTTTTCAAAAGGAAAATCAGAGTATTGTGCCGGATCAGTTCTTTTCTTTTGAAACAACTTGGCGTAATAATTCGTCGAGGAAGCAGGTGTCTTGTCTCATGTAAGGTTAACACTGTTTTGTGAGCGGCATTATTCTGATGAATGGTCATCAATCGGTTTTTTATGCTGCAGCCTGAAAGTTGCGTTTCCTGAGTTTGACCCTGCGAGAACTGGCTTCGGGGATTCGAGATTGTGGAATGTCGTCAATCTTTGTCAAGAAGCGGAAAACGAAGCTTTTGATTACAGTGCCTGTCATAGGGATTACGAATCTCGAATCAGGTCTATCGTCGGCAGAATTCTCAGGGATAAACGCGCTCGTGTAGACATGACCTTCGAGGTTTGGAGAAGAAATCGAGCACTGGCAATGTTAAATCGAAATGTTACCAACGGAAGAAGTCCTTTAGCCTTACCTGCTCCGAGTGAAAGAAGTACTGATGATCCTCAATCAGTAGGCACGTCCAACTTGTCGCCAATCTCGTATGGAGAGATGAACAGGTCTTACGAGAGTTCACGTGAGCCTATGATGACATCAACTCCTGTTCCAGGATTACGGGGAAAACGGCACTTCGATCCTAAAGTTTGTGATAATAAGGATGCACTGAATACTTTCCTTATTGGAGCTCCAACTAGCAAGGTTCCGAGGCTAGTGAGTAAGCAAAACGGCGTGATTCCAGCATCGCAGTCAAAGCCATCGGACTACATCATACCTCAGCACCTGATAAAGCAAGAAATTAAAGAGGAAAGGCTGTCTGCACCATCATCACCCATTAACGGGATCGGTTGTAGGCCACAGCACAACTCGTCGCTATTGATAAGTGGTGCTTTGGATGGGTCGTCACACAACTCGATTCGTAGACATAGTAAGTGAGCTTTTCGCAGAAATTTCAGATGAAATATTGTGTTTGTTTGCTTAAATTTTTCTCATTCTCCTATGCAGCCTATCCTCATTTGCAGTACCGTAAGCCCAAAGTGTGGCGGCATTTATTTATGCCTATTTTCAATAGAATCTTTGGACTAAATGATTCTAAGCAGTTTAAGTTCCGGAACGATCGCGAAGTGCGTGATGAACAGACGACTTACCTCAATTTTCAATTAAGAAGTTTTAAAGTTTTATTTACTTTGCACTCTAGCGTTATCACGTGACATGCTACTACCTCGGTGGCAAACCTGTAAGTAGACCTCACGATTTACATGGAATACAAAAGTTGATGAGCGATGACAGTTACATGTCAAATCCCTGGAACTTCATCACCGACATGTGTTGGTTGTTTACGGTTCCTTCATGTACTCTTAGAAAAAACCTGAAGAAACAAAGAAGTGGGAAGAATGTAAGTACTGATGTTGGAATTGTTGGCTACATGTGGATATTCTACATTCGGATTCATTAAGTAATCTTGTATAATTTCTTCTTGCGAATTTAGCTGCTAAAGATTTTTGTGGAACAGACAAACAAGATTATGGTGGATTTCAAACATTGCTGTGGACAGCAATATTTTTATTTCCCGTGCGACTTACCCTGCTCAGGCAGAGAAGATGGAGAAGTTTGCTGTATTCCAACTTACACTAAATACTTCTCGTTTGACACGTATGTGACAGGAAGAAAGCATTCTGATTCTGCTCATATTTCCATAAAAATTAATCTTCATGAAACTGGTATCAAGATAAGCTGCAGAAAGTAATATACAGTGTACGCAGTGTAGTCTTATTCCCTAAATGCTAAACAGGAATAGGGAATACATACACGTGATGAGGGATTTAAAGTGATAGCAATTCAAGACTGTTTAGGGCCAGTAATTCGTATGTATGGCAGAGTCATTATTAATCAGTTTTTCATTACTATATGTATCTGCTCGAAGATTGCTCCATATCTTGATACCTCTAATAACTGTCGTAGTCATATCTGTCGTCTTATTTATCCTGAATGGTTTTTTAATTTCATTTCCTCAGGTGGAATGTGTGTGAGAAATGTTTTAGTCATAAGAAAGACTTAACTTTTAAACTCAAGGATAGACAAACTAACGAAGAGAAGTAAGTCTGCATTTAAACAATGAAAATACTATGTAAGTAAGTGGACACAATAATATTTCTAATTTTTTGTTCTCCAGAATAATTCAAAAGTGCGAATTCATGGAGTTGAAGAATGACAAAGTTTTTATTGAGCCTATGGTTATGTGTGTTAACTGCCGCCGAGAGTATCATAAAGTGTGTGTCCATTATCTCGAAGTGAATTCGTGCAATATGTAAGAAACAGTTTTGATTATCATCTTAATCCGTTATTTATGTTAACTTATTTCGTTACTTTTGCAGTTATACGTGTGATTTGTGCTTGGCTGCCAGGGGGCAAAGTCGTGAGATAAAACTCCGAGCCTCTCAACTTCCGACTACTGTTCTGGATACGTGCATTGAAACTAGAGTTAAAGCGTTCTTAAAATCTCATGACGTTAATCGAAATGTGTGGATACGAGTAGTTTCATCCATTGATAAGATCGCCGAGATTAAGAAAGGAATGAAGGAGCAATATGTAGACGGTGGTGACGCAGGGGACTGTAGATTTAAGTTATGCGAATCGTACGCTTACAGGTACAGAGCAACATTCAAATAATTAACTCTCCGATAAAGATTTTGTAATCGAAGTTCAATTAAGTGTTTGTCTTTAGGCAGAAAGTAATATTTGCGTTCGAAGAAATTGATGGGAAGGAAGTTGCTTTCTTTGCAATGTACGTTCAAGAGTATGGATCTGAATGTCCTCCTCCAAATACTAGGAGAGTTTACATCTCTTACCTAGACTCAGTTCATTACTTTCAACCTAAGGAATATCGGACTGGCGTGTACCATGAGATTCTCCTTGCATACCTACAGCACACGAAGTCATTGGGGTTTACTTCCTTCCACATTTGGGCTTGTCCCCCAAGTGAAGGAAACGATTACATATTTTATGCTCATCCTCCTGAGCAAAAGGTTCCCAAACCAAATAGACTGCGGGATTGGTACAAAAAAATGTTAGAGACAGGTCACACAGAAGGCATCGTAATAGAATTTAAAGTAAGTGCAATAATTACTTCATAAATTAGAAACCTTTCGTAAGGCTTTCAGGTACATGAATTCATCGCTAATTATTTGTCATCGTAGGATATGTGTCAACAAGTTTTGGATGACAACCTCCAGTCTGTGGTACAGATCCCATATTTGGATGGTGATTTCTGGCCTGAATGCTTTGAAAGTACCATTAAGCAAATAGAAAAGGAAAAAACTCAGCTGGTATTTTCAATCTTCGGATTGAACTAAACTTTCCTTGACTAAATATCTTAAGTATTTCCAATGGTACTAATTTAATAATCTTAACAGGTAGTTGTGAAAAGGGGTTCCTCGAAAAAAAAGAAATGCAGATCCAAGAAAGCTGCCGAAATTGCTCTTGAAAGAAAATGCGAAAACGTTATGAATTCAGACACACTGTCAACTAGGATTATGTCTAAAATTCGTGAACATAGGGAAATATTTTTTGTAGCTTACTTAAATTCCCCTACAGAACCATTACCGGTACGATTCATAAATCATTGTTGCACACACTGTTTACGAGAAATAACTTATATTGACTTCTTGAATGAACTGGATGTAGCCTATTGTTGACCCAGACCCAATAATTCAGTCAACTATTGTGGATATTAGAGACAGTTTGTTAGAAAATGCGAGGGAACATCTTTTAGAATTCTCTACAATGCGTCGAGCTGTCTACTCTACTCTGATGCTACTAAAGGAATTTACAGGATTCGCAGTAAAAGAAAACTTCACTTGTAATCACTGCGATAAAACAATCGACGAGAATGTGATGAGGTATAGAAGTAATTTTGTGCTTTACTAATATTATAAGATTTCTTGCGGTCGGTTCTAATAGTCCCTTATATTCTGAAAAACTTGTATCTTTTAGCTACACGTGTTCTAAATGTATGGAATTCGACTTGTGCGACTCCTGTTTGCTCAACAATTCCCATCCACATATAATGCGAACGAGAGGTGTTGATATTCAAGACACAGTTCGGCCAGGAAACTCGACTCATGAGGTGCCAGATGAGGAGCAGTTAACAGGACAGGCAGCAAAAGTGACTTTTCTTAGGTTTGCTCATGCTGCTCAATGTGATGACGTAGACTGTCCTCAGTTAAACTGTCATAAATTGAAGTCGTTATTATTCCATACAAAAGTAAGTTCAAACACGACTCATTCTTCACAGTGACAGTAGTATGTATGTTTTGTATGTTAAATCTAGGAATGTCAAGATTCATTGCGTGGGTGCACCCATTGTAATCAAGTAGCAAGATTGATTTTCCATCATGCTTCGCTCTGCACAGTTCCGATGCCAATTTGTTCAATTTTAAAATGCGGGGATGCAAAGCAGGCTACCCGCTTGAGATCTTCTGTTGGGGAGGAATACAAGCAGTTCAATGCCAACATACCCATGGAATCTACCTTCTCAAAGTTACGAGATTCTTTGAAAACTCCTAAAGTAATTCCAGCTGTTAGCGACGTAACATCAGAGGAAACTGATTGCAGACTGTCTTCAGCATTTTCATCCACCGAAGAGGTACGTGCTGTTCGCGTCTGATTTACACATGATCCGTTTAAAATGAATGGAAGCAGGTTTTCAAATCATGTGAAACGTTCGCAGAAATAAAGAGATAGATGAACGGATCAAGGTCTCAAGTAAATATGAAACCTCTTAATTTTCAGAATGTATTATTTCCTCCGTATAGCCTTGTGGAAGTCTCCCAGGGCCAGGACAAAGAATTGAGACCTATGGAATTCGTAAGTTGAAATCAATACACTGTGAACTTACAAATTTAACAGTAGGCTTAAAACATTACAGGAAACAGTTGTACTCCAAAATTTATGAATGGCCATGCTCGACTCGTCAATAAGCTTGGAAATTTTGGAACAGAATTGTATAGACTGCTCGTACACCATCCGCTCGTGTACTGGAGCTAAGTTATTAAAACTAATATTATTTTACCAGTATGATGTATTAACCGTAGTAGTTAAATATGAATCAGTGACATTTCTGTCGTACTTGTGTACTAATACCACCGGTGCATGCATTCTGAACAGCAGATAGAAATTGTTCATGTATTCGGAGTATCAGTAGGTAATGAACTGTCTTTTACAAATCGACTAAATTAAAATATATGTGTTGTAGGCCGTAGCTAGTTTCACTTCGCTGCTTTTAGAATCTGACGACTGGATCTAACCTGTAATAGCAGTCGAACATACGTATTCAGAGTAAAGAGTAACAATAATGACAATAGCGAATATTTTTGTCAGTAATTTATAGTTTGCTTGAGGTATACTGAGCATCTTTATTAGTAACAGAAAATCATAACAATCAGTATCTGAAAATATCACTCATGTCTTGTACAATTAATTAATTATTAATGTGTACATGCTGTGATATAGTGTAGTAATATCTAGCCGTTAGATATATTAAATGGAAATAAAAACATGAACTTAGTTACAGTCGACATCATATCCTAAGATCTTGGGCTTCCGTTAAATTTTTCTTCGCGACATGCATGTGTGTATGGAACATACGTCTCAGACTCTGCTGATGACTGAAGAATTTGCTAAGATATTATAATCTGTGACTCGATTCTCTAACGAAATAATGCGAGGCTAATTGACTTAAGATTGCGAAGGGACTACAAAATAACATTTTGGCTTTTTACACAAGTTGTCATACTGGTGGGTGTCGTCGCTAGTAATTACATATTCATATTTGATATAACAAAGAGCTGTCTTATAATACAAATAATATCACTAAAATCGTTCGACTAACGTGACAGCCAACATCTGCAACCTAGTAAGTTAACTTTGTACATTAACAAAATTTAATCTTTCGGTCGCTTGTAAAGTATCTTCTTCCTCATATGGAGGGATATCGGAACTCCCGTTTTGATGCTGAGTATCAGCATCATCATACGACGACGAAGCAGCCGCTGGGTGACCATTTGCCGTTCCATTAGCCAAAGGCCGAAGTTCCACTGATGTTTTTCTATCAGCCACAATCGCTAATTCTTCTTTGGCCACTTGAGTATTCGAATAGGGTTGTGGGCCAATGAGACCTAAGAGAACTGGAAGGAACACTAAACCATGAAATAATCCGAAACATATCACAACTGTGAAAATCTGCAAAGGAATCATAACAATTCATTAATTTTCCGTGAAAAATTTTATGCAAGACACAATTTGAAGACTCGCCTTAAAAAATGACTTGAATGCATGAGATTGAGAATTGGCCAAAAGTAAAATGGCTAGGAAAGTACTGAAGCCTCCATTCAAAACGGCTGGGCCTATACTTTTCACAGCTTGCTGTGCTCGGGTTCCTCGTGATCCCGTACACTGCATAAATGCTAACGCTGCAACACGACAATAATATAATTGTTCAAAAGTTAAATCTAATATTAAACAATGCGCAAGATGAACCAGTTCGATTTAATTAACGGCTTGTTAGTCAGTCGCATCTACAAGAATTCTTTAGATTGACCTGACAATTTATTAAAAGAATCAGCAGTCGAAACAATCGAACTGATTCACTTCAGAGTGAATGTGGTGTTTTTACCTATATGGGCAGCATAGTCAACACAGAGACCAACGGCTAAAACAATATCTATAAAAGAGATCATGTCGATTGTGAGGCCCCAGAAATGCATCATTCCTCCCACATTGACAAGTGTGAATATGACACAAAGCCCACAGAAGAAACACACGCGAATATTTGCTAAAAGAAGGAAAGTTGTTCCCAAAACGCAGATGAATGAGAACAGCACGTTCTTGTAAAGTTCTAGAGTAATCAACTGTAAAACGAATCATATTATTAATTAAAATATACATTTAAAACATTCAGCTCAAAAATTAATTAGCTTACGAACCTCGTCAGTTTCCCATGTGACCATGGACGAACTCCAGGGAATCAATCGTCCCTTCGTACCTTTATTGTAAGTTAAATTAGCATCAGCTACGATTGCTTTTACGTTGTGCATTCCAGGAATGTGTTCATGGGCTCCAGCAAATTTTCGGAACCGGAATGGTGTCATGACCATCTGAAAAACGACATCCATTATTGGACTTCTTGCGTGACAAATGTCCAGAAGTTACAAGGCATAGATAGGAAGACATTCATTTGAAAACCTACCTTAATTGGAGGCATTGCATCTCCACAACTAAAGTTTCCTTCAAATTTAAAGAATCCACGGTGTTTGGAGCCCAAAGGACTGTACAAAAACTTTCCCATATTTTTCTGGAACTTCTCCGGTTTCAGTGGAGTTGTGGGAATGTCTGTGCACAAAAGTTCTCATCAGATTCGTTTCATTTAGGTTTGTATTACAAAAGCTTTAGAAGCTCGTTGATTTATAACAACTTTTCCGTCGCTTGATCGTGTCGACTCACCAGTGTGGAAGTTTTTGTTGGAGTACGCCTTAAACTCATCATACCAACTGTCCAAAAAGTATATTGCGTCAGAATTCTTGAAGTCTTTTGTAAATTGGTCATATCCTTCAAAGCTCGCTGTCCAATTGACATTGTCTGCCACAATAAAAGCAGGATTTCCCGTGCCAGGATAGTATGACTCTCGCCTGTGAATGTAAAGGGCCAAGTGCGAGTCATCCGGAAGAAACCATATCGGGTCGAATTCCTGTTTGAGCAATGTGTTCCCATAAATACTGACTCCTAAGAAGCCCATTGTAATAAGCACGACTAGAGTCTGTGTGGAAAGAAGAATAACAAAAGTCAGAGTTTGCCTCGGGTGCTCAGCTCATTACACGGAAGGTCTTTTAGCTTTCCCTTCTCCCCATTCAACATACGAAACTTTTCCTTGGCTTACTTTTCCCACAGTGGTGAAAATGACTTTCGAAAAGAATCCATCAAACACAGCCTGAAAGTAACTTTTTTGACTCCAAGAACTCGGAACGAATTCGGTTTCAGAGTATTTGATCCAGAAGATAAAGCCATTTCTTCGATCCTCCAATCGCTTTTGATCGACTGCAAAGCACGCCACGAAAAATGTTGCTTGAAGCAGGAACACCGCTACGATCCCTATCGCCGCATAAATGCAGAAGGATTGAAGTCCAGGCATGATCTGCATTAATCACATATACAATATGCGTATTCTCTTCGATTCAAAAAAACATTAATTTTAATTTCCATCTGTCGAATCATAACTTACTGTGCTTGCTCCAACTCCAAAAGCAGCTATGTCTGTCAGGGAAGTTACCGTGATACTCACTCCAGCATGCTTCATGGCAGTTCCCATACGTTCCGGAAGGGAAAGCTTACTCTGCTTTGTTAGAGTTGATGGATACAAATTGTTCCAACATTGAAGAATCACGAACATGTCATCAATTCCGATGCCAAGAAGCATAAAAGGTAAGATTTTGTTCACAGGACCGTAAAGAAGGAAACACATGGCTCCTATTCCATACGCCACAATTACAGCAAATCCCACACAAGTTATCCCAGCAATAGAGAGCAAAGGCTGCAAACGACAATTTCAAATTGTGGTCATGGTCATTCCATAAATCAATTAGGGCTAATCAATCGACCTCTTTATGAGTAACTGGTAGCATTTACTATTAAAGGAAATGAGCGTTCGACTGTCGCCTATTTTTCTCATGAAAATGTTATTCGTTCTCTCTCTTCCTTCACTCACCCGTTGTTCGACCATGTTGAAACGCCCAATCATAATGGAAATGTACGCAAACATCACAAAGAATCCTACTACAAGCATAAGGCCGTCATCGAATATTAATGCCTCCGTGATGTCCCCCCAACTATTGAATTTCAAAGGAAGATTCAAGATAAACACTCAATTTCGTTTGGAATGTCTTTCCATACTAGTAGATTGGAGTACCTTCTTCCGTTCGCATAAAAAACTTGAACTCCTGAAGGAAGCGACCTAGACACATTTTGCATCAGTTCTGTCCATGCTTTCTCCCACAGCCACGTAACTTCATCGGCAGTTTCACCCGTGCTAAAGTCTGTCGTTGCCAGTCCAAGGTCCACGGCTGTTTGATTAATAGCTACGATCCACTTCAGTCTAATTGCTTCTGCACTTATTACTTCGCCTTTGTCGTTGCGAATTATTTTACCACCAAGTTCGGCAGTGTAGTTGATACTTCGACCGAAAATTGGGCTGTTCAGACAAAATAAATATGAAACAATGAAACTCCTTTATCAATACACTTGAAACCAGACACACACATATAGGCACGCAAAAGGCACAAGGTTGACCTAACTAACCTAGTCAATTGATGATTTATCACGTGAATGATATCCTCTTGGGTCAAATTATCAATGACAGATCGATTGAAAGACCAAAGTTCAGCTGGATTGACTTCCCAGCAAGCTTCTTCTAAACTGTTAATAAGTGAGCAGTAATCTTCTTCAGCAAGCAAAAGTGAGGGGTCGAACGCGACATCGTTCTTATCTACTGTTGAGCTCCGTCCATTGTCAGTCTCCGGACCGAAGGCGTCTTCACCAAATATATCCTCAAAATCATCAAAGGCATTTCCTACCAGGGAAGAAGAATCTGATGTGTTCCGAACATCTTTTAAAGGCCCGTCAGTCAATAGTTCATTTGTGGAAGAATCAGTTGAATGCACTGTGGAAATCGACCGTCGTCTTCGTACCAGGTTGTACTTGCTGGCGCCCTCGAACTTCGTGATAGGCAGCCTGTCAAGAAATAACCAAAGGTTTTGACCTCAAAATTACGACACGTAAAAAACAAAAAGGAAGAAAGCCATTATGACATCAAAGCCGCAGTTTAGTGGACAAACAGAAACAACGTCAAAAGCTCGGGTTGAAGAACAAAACGCGAACAAAACTTAGCATGCATCGCAAGACATAACTTCTTTAATTTATGAGGTCGTGTTACAAAGTCAGACAAGCATCTTTAGCCATACTAATTGCATGCAGTTTCTTTTCTACACAATTCCAGTAAGAAACTTACTTGAAGCAGATATCTGCCCATTTTTTCCCGTCTTTTACCGAAATTTTCTCAACACGCTCGTGAATTTCGATTATCTGCAATGAACAGTAACACAATTTTAGTTAGACATGCACTCTCTCTCTCGTACCCAGTATAATTGGTTTCGTAACAAAATTGGTTTAAGCCAATTTATGTTTAGGTCATGTTTGAGCTGATCATTCACTCAGCTTGGTCAACATTTACCCGCTGGTGATTAAACTGTCAAAATCTACTTAACAAAAATTCATATTGAACTGGAATAGAAACACAATAAATTGTTGGACAAAAGCTTACATTACAATCAACAAAATTAAGTTTGCAGACTTGACTATCATCATAAAACATCCCTTTAATAAACCATTAGCACGGTTTGAAATGTGGAGCAACGTAAGATTTGCTGACGCCTGTCTATTTTGATAAAGACTTGCACAGTAATCACATTGAGTCTGGACTCTCTTGTAAGTCTTAATTGGATTAAGGAGACATATTACCGCACAACATACATTGGGCAAATGACAAAACTTTGACTTACAGCTCTCATGACCTCAGGAACGAGGACATTATCTGCAGTGAATATGGCAAAACTCTCGCGTAAAGGAGTAGGAAAATTTTTTCTCAGCCAGTCCGTATCACTGGCGAACTTTGAGTCTCTAGGAATCCATAGTTTGTCAGGTCTGTTTTCTTGCGTGAAATTAATGAAGCCCAAACCACATATTGCTGTGAATATAAATGACCCAAGGATGAATTTAAATGGGTGTGTTGCGACTAGGATGCCCCATCTGAAATCACACAAAAATATTGCGTGAACTTTCGTAGTACTTATTTAGTCTATCAATTTTCTCTCTCTCTCTATTCATAAATCATATCGCCATTCCATCATTAATTCATTTTCCTACCCATCCCACACAATTACTGTTATGCCATTTATCACTTTTACGCATCAACTCTTGTCTTCTTATATTCCATTACCAACCGTGTTGTTCTGAAAAGTTACTTAATTTTGATTCCAGAATTTAATCAAACCTTGAAATGATTTGGTAATACATTTGTAAGTTCATCACGGAGTTAATAATAATTCATTGACAAGTTCACGGTAAACACCTGGAGTTAGCATCAATGACAATACATTAAATTATCTTACGCAGATTCCGCACTCATTCGCAAGTTGTTCAGTTTGTTTCTACCTGTCACAAGAGTTAAGGATGTGCCTTGTGTCGCTGTCCTTCAGACAACCACTCTTGATTAGTTTTACACGATTAAAGCCTGCAATACAACAAGTGAGAATATGCTGATAAGGGTCATCCCCGTACTTTTTTACTATGTGATTTGCTACTAGTGAATCGTTCATGCAACCTTGGCCTTCCTATCCTCATCTACCTTATTATCTTTGATTTGTATTGTTATTACCTTCCACATGCGCAAAAATATGGATTCCGGAATCAACTTTTATATTCACCAAAATCATGCTGTAACTGATGTTGTAAAAACATGGCTAGCAAATTCCCAAGATCCTACACACAGTGAATTTCATAGTAATTACAGTCAAAACAAATTGGTGCAAATAAGTGTGTGAAGATATTTTGTGAGTAAAACGTGGAAAATGGATACGAGAAAATTTATCTAAATTCAGAAAAACTTCTTGTCTTGACCATTGACGTCAAGGAATATTACGATATTATGAAAGGGACAGACTGAATTGCTCTCCACTTCTAAATCATTGAGCTCACACGCTCGTTCAGAAGCAATTTTTAAGTAAGTACCTGAAAAATGAATCATCCTACTACCCACGTAATCTACTAAAAGAGAGGCTTCTTCAGATGATTTCATATCTAAAACTTAACAATAGACAGTTCATAAACCTGTCTCGACACAACTCTCCAATACCTAAACCTCTTTTACATGAAAGACTACCTAACTTCAACCTCATCTATCTCTGATATTTCGCGTCAACTCTTTGCTGCGGACTCGGATCATTTTGCAAATACACCTCTCTCACAATCTGTACATTAAATTTAATACGCGTCGCCGTTTCGAGAGACTTTATGTCTCCTTCTCATTCTAGAAAGCTTCACTCCAACACTTCACCCATTAATAACTTACGTTAGAGACACTTTTTGTCCATTTACATTGCACAAACAAGCATTCTGCATGTTACACAACTTCTTTCAACTCCCAACTCGCCGTGGAAAGAATTGGGTGAGGAAAGAAATAATGACTTTATGCCAAACTGATCTGCACCTCAAATAAAGTACAAAGCAAAGGTTTATCCTGATCTTGACAAAAAACGTGTATTGAAAGGAAGAGAGTGAAGCCAAAAAACCTTCATTCTAGAAATCCACACTAATTACACATCCCTCTTAATAGTGAGTTCTCAACTTGCATGTGGACAGCGAGTGATTTGCAATACGAGATGATTTTATTCTCCAGATTGCTTGACGTAGAGTAGACCCTCCGTAGCAAATGGTACTTTCTGAGCTACACACCATTCACTATTGTGCATTATGTAGTATCGGCAAACTCAATGTATTTCAGTAAGTCGAGAGTAAATCACCTTGATAGTACATTAAAGCGTTCTGCAAATAGTTACTTATTTGCTTTCAGCTCTCATATATGTGCGTTATTTTTGACATTAAATCTCACAATGCCAAAGCTGAAAAATCACACGTAGGAATGTAAGTCGAGGAAACCTTGCACTTGACGCACAAAAAGTAATCTACACTTGCGATTTTCATTTAACTCTATTATTTACGGAGAACTTACAAAAAAGAACGAAAAAATTTACCTATAAAAGAAATTTTCCAGAGATCCAGTGATGGCCAAACTTATTTTCTCAAGAATCGGTTGTCTTTGCTTCATTTTTTTCTTGGTTACTTCTCCGACCATCTTCCAAACAGTACTAAGGTTTTTGTGCTGATGGCGAGTTTAATTCAGTCGATGTATTCGGTTTAAGTTGAATAGCCAAATGAAGTACAATTCTTAAGTGTAAACAGTAATGACAATTATTTATACATACGAATATTACAATATGATTCTATTCTATATTGCGATTCTGCGATTCGGATTTATAGCTTACACACTTGCAACTTGCGTAATTAAGTCAAAACTAGAACACACTGCGATTGCTAAAATAATATCTATAACGCGTGTTGAAGAAATACGAAGTGATACACAGTTTTCAAAGCTTATCTGTCATGAAAGGATAATACTGCTCGAGACCAAATAGTGTTATTGTATTTCATTCTTCATAGGAACTGGAAGTCTTCTATTGTTTTGTCTGGATAGTTTGTGTGCTAGGTCATTAATAAAAAAGTTCCTTGAAACTGCCAACTCAGCTGCAGCAAATATGATTAGGAGTCTGCACGTATAGTTTTTGCGGAAAGAATTTTGAGACTTGAGACTGAGGGACTGGAACTCACATGCGAATAGGCTGATTCCCGATGAAAAGTACCACACAATAATAATATGGTAGAGAATGACACAAAAATATCCCTGGATAGCGTTGCATTGACTTGTCACAAAGAGTAAAATGAATGAATGGAAAAGCTGGAGAATTCTTGATTTCCTTCCAGCAACTTAGCACTCACAAAAGTTGAGTTCTTGTGTTTAAAAGTACATTTTCTTCGGAAATATATTCTATAAACACTTGTGAAGTATGCTTCCTTTCGACAATTATCTTGGAGCTCAGTACTCGTGGTAGTTCACTGTGATACTGAAACTGGAAATTGCGAGGAGTAACCTTCTTTACACTTTACGGTGTCTTTAACAAGCACACATGACGCATTGCGAACTTGGATAATCGATATGAAATTGCTGATCTACATTTGTCATTACTGTTTTTCTAGTCCAGCTCAAAACATCCTATTATACAGTTACACACAGTAAATGTCAACGAATAATATTATTAATATATCAAATATCAAAGATAAAATTGAAGGCTGCACATTCTCTGTGTTCCCAATTTGCACACAGCCAAACTCCTACTACTATCATCGACAGAAAGATGCTCTAAAATGAGACTCCAGTCTTTATTTATTGCGCTGACTGACTCGTCTGACTGTGCTATTGTGTACGTTGCTGGCACTGACTTATGACATCTATTCTTGGACCTTAATGAATCTATCGATATGAAGGTTCTTATTATATTACAATCTTGTGGAGTGTAAAGAGTCGAAGTCCAAATCAACAATCTCTCTGTCAATCCTCTGACGTTATTTCGTGCGTAAGTTTCAACATTGCGAATTTTCGCTAAAAACTGGATATTTTTCCTAATGATCAATGAGGTTACTATAATATGGACTACTCCGTGCAAGTCACGTTCTCTCTAGGTAATTTATTTTATAAACTCGTATTAATGTAATCGCAATATATTGTTTTTTTCATTCTAGACGCACGGCATGTGAGAATATAACTACAGGTTTTGAACGACGAAGAAAGTCTATAATTTTGTGACTTCCTTGCAAAAGTAATAATTTCATGTGAGTTTAACGAACCAAACTTTGTCCATGGCACGAACTGGGCAGTTTAGCAACTGGAAGTTCTGACCATGTTCTGCATAAAATCACGATTTAGTCTGTACTCCTGCAGCAGTAATTCTATTTGGTGGAAGTTGCAAACTGTTCTACAGTCTCGCACGGCAGAGAAGAAGAATGGAGTTGTAGGAAGGTAGGTTGATGATGTACACTCCTATTACGTCTACGAGTTCATGCTGAAATCACTTGTCCCACAGTCCAACAATCCACGGACAACAAGAACAACCAACTTCCTCGTTATTCACAGATTATAATATTTTACCGTAGGGGAACACTTAGCTGCTTCCTTAGTGAAGCTGCAATTCAGACTGAGGACACAAAATGATACGCTCAGCAAAGTCTAAACTTATCTTGTATCGATCACCCTTCTCCACCACCATCAGACTTTATAATACTACACTACTACACACTCCTCAATTCCCTTGTGTTCCTCTGCATGTGGAACTCCGGATCGATATAACTTCCTTTAGACACACACTCTACTACTTTCTCTCGATCACTCTCCACACTTTCCTTACTTTCCACAGCGATTTTTAACTATTTAAATCACACCACACGCACACACCTTCAAATCGAAACTCAATGCAAATTGATTCTTCCACATCATTTTTTTAAGAATCTTGACACTCCATGTGCTCATTAATGTCATCAGTATTCATTCTTGATGGCCGAGGTTCATCAAATTATTTAACACTGGCTAAGCTATATTCGTGGTAATTTTATTAGCTCAAGGAATTTTTAAGAGTTGAACCTTCTTTTATGATACGCCAGCCGCAACCCAACGATTTGAGCTGTGTAATAAGGCTTTTTGTGTATGAGCAGTTCATCCAGGATTTCTATTTCAGTTCAGTCGGTACACTTGCACTAGCTCAGTGAGCTCGTGTATAGTTGCTCAGTTCGTGTGTGTGTGTGTTACATAAGATTTGGTATTACTCCTCCTGAGTGGAGAATCAATTGGATATTGGCGAAATGTAGGTCTCTCTCTTAATACTGGAGAACTGGAGCAACATTACCTGCTGGAGAGAGATTGTGTAGTGAAACTTCAGCTTATACCACTGACTACGCTATTGAAGACGAACACTTATTTGCTTCTAGCGAGATTTATTTTATTGGGTTGATATGCGGTCCTATTTATTTTCTGCCTCAACAGAATCCACTGGATTTAGATGTCTTCGGATTTCGCTTACTTATTCACCTTGTTTCAGTTTAAAAGGTCACACGTTCCTTGAAATTCCTTGGAAGAAATGTTCATGCAAAGTCCAATTTTGCACACACGGTGTCTGGATCTGGATAGTGGGAAAACACAGGCTATTATGACAGGTTTTCCTTCACGGTATAAGGAAAGGAATAAGGTGCATTTTAATTTTCTACAGATTCTACTCCTGATTTAAACTACAGCATTTCCCAACAACTGCCTTTGCTTGTACACTCAAATCATGCAGAATAGAAAAACCTTACACACCTTACTGTCGAAATCCTAGGGACTTTCTGAGCTTGGGAGTAGATGCATGGAAGCTGCAGCTGTTCCTTTTGGCAAAACAGTTTTCATAGGATTTGCAATGCATTTGGCATTGGCACTAATGTTATATCCTTAGCAGTTTGTTACCAACTAGTCACTTGTAAGTTTCGTATATAAAGAGTATAAACACACAACACACACACACACGATCCACAAACTCCAACCCTTTAAAGTTAAAACTCTCTTCACGCTAATCTCACTCACACAGGAGACACACATAATGAGCTACGAGCTCCATGCAAAACATTTTTCATTTTTAATACAGCCAACAACAAAGCTAGTGGTTGTCAGTATGTAATGCAATACACTTACTGTACTGAAAGATTGAATACTGTGGTGAAGATTACGTTACTCTTATTTCCCATTAGTACATGCGATGCAACTCGTCTAAGAACAGCATTTAAACTCATTTACAATAGCTTATGGGAATAACAAAGAGCAACCAAGATTATTCGTCTTCTTGCGTTGACTCCAATATTTCTCAAATCATCGGTGTGAGGAACGAATACATTATGTCGTATGGATATGTGTGGTTGAGGATTGAAGCATTAAAGAATCGAGAGTGATGGTTCTCGGCTTAAATATTTCATCTCCAAAGTACTCATAAAATGCTTAAAATTCTGTGTGGGATCATTCCTTTTGAATCAAAAGTATCGAGCTTTCAGACTAGAGTGAGTGACATATTTATATTAGTTTCATACAAAAATCGTCACTTCCTTAACCTGCCACGAATTCTACGCGTGAAACAGTCCGCATGAAGTGGCAAAATATTAAATCGTTCTCCATATCTCTTGTATGAATAATTCATTAAGTGTTTTACTCGTAAGTCATAATAAATAGTAAGCTTGTATGAATTGTTTCCAGAGATGGTTATTTGTTTACATTACAATTAATACATGCATGCATTCAATAATCTTAATTCTCCATTTGTATAGTTTGAGCTATTCTTGTCAAATAAAAATCTTGCATTCAGTCTTATTAACCAGTCGTAAATCACACTTTATTTAGCTTATAACACAAATATTTTATTAATTGAAATGGCAAGTAGACCAATCATTAAGTAATTCAGCAGCTCAAAGGTTCAGCCCTACTTAACCGCAAACTTGGGAATATTATAAACATATTTTACTTTGTCTTCGATCTCCACCTTGGACTTCGAGCCTCTTACAACAATCTACATTTATATCTTGGCTTTGTGTCAGATATAATATCATTATGTAATGACTCACAGAGAACTAGTGCAAAGCGGAAGAAACCCTACACTATATGGTATAGGTGCAATGAAATGAATTCCACTATTAAGTCTAAGTGAATCAAGCATATTGTTTTATGTCTTGTTGAGTAATTCTCGCCAGCACCTACTCCAATGTATCGGAAGCTTTTTAGTGCTCGTGTACTTGTCTTCCGTATGTCAGCAATGTACTCCGCTAATATTCAGGCCACTGCTCTTACGATGAAGGCTATGCATATAATCCAACACAGGGAATCTAAATTACTAATCGGCTTGAGTCTCTTTGTCGGTTTGTACGGTTTTAAATGCACCGCCAACAATTTGTGGGGCAAACTGCAACTTTCCCAGTATCCCCAGAATAAAGTAAGTAAGTATCTGAAGGGACCTCCCCAACGCCCTCTACAAAAAGCCAACTTATGTTACAAACC
>JAQGBV010000396.1:0-29217 GCA_034698685.1 Isotomurus pseudopalustris
AGAGAACACACAAATTGATTTTTTCTTCCAAATGATTGTCGAAAGTTTACTTTCATCGGTTCTTTCTTGTCCATGTAAAATTGCACATTGACATTATTGACTCTTGGACTCCAAATGTTATACACTGGGACTTTTGACCTGATACTGTATTGACTGCCTAATCTGCTCAGCTACTCTGTAACCTCTGTTCACCCTATTTATCGTTGTTATTGATTTATCATATTTAAGTGAGAGTGACAACCTAGTCACTTAGATAAATAAATGGCGTGTTCAGACCAAAATGGGATTTTCTAAATCTCTTTAGTACGTGTTTTTTGATTAGATTCAGCTCTTCTTTTACGTCTTCTTGCATGCACAACAGGGAGACTTAAATCGAATAGCCGTAAGAACATAAACTTCAAGTGTATTCGAGAGTCATAAAATAAGCTTGTTCTACTTTTCTGACCTGGCAAATATGGACGATTTTATTAAAGTCAATTGTAATGTCACGGTTTACGATTAGAATGATGGTCTGCCTTAGGCATCTTCAATTGCTTGATGAGACTTCGGAAAAGTCAGTATTTTCTAGGATCCAATTTTGTGTGTATCACATGTGATGACGAAAAGTTACTAAAATGGATCATAAACCAAACAGAACCGTTAATAGCAGCATTTAAGTAATAGGCCAAGCAGTTTTACTAATAAAGTGGGTGAGTCATTGTCCAATTTCCGATTTTCGGTATTATGCTGTCTGTCGCTTGCATGCAGGGAGATTTTATTAATGTATTCGTTAAGTTGTGTTTTATGGGAATCATTTGGAGTAATACTTGAGTACTCAGCTAGAAGCCCAAAACTATATTTGTCACGGCGTGAGGTAGTTGAGCATCGATTAGGCCTGTCGTCAGAAATATCATAAGAAAATTCATTTTTGAATTGTAAAATTGCAAATCCATGCGACGTTATCAATTATTGTAAAGTATAATTATTATTATCAGAGTCAGATGTACTGCTGCACTTTCTCAAGCATTCAAAGCGAAAGTTACATTCAACATGAATGGTGGAAACGGAAATTCGAGTGAGCTATGTAGCAAAGGTAATTTACTTCATTGATCTTCGTCAAGCAGTTTTGGAGCTATTAGAAGATAGCGTCATTACTTGTAGAAAAACAACAACCAAGTTACATCATCTCATTTAAAGAAGACACCATATGTGTCCGGAAAATATTGAAGCTCTGTCAATCGTTTACGTATGTGGCAATTAAATTTTTAGGGGAACTGTCATCTGTTACGTAATCTTTACAGCTTTTTTACAGTGAAATTTACACTTTAGCGAATAACTTGAAACTACTCTGGTCTGGTTTGTTGCATTGGAAAAGTCTTTGCATTAATGTGCAGTAAAACTCCACGGTGCCTGTTTTTAATCACAAATGTCAGTTGACTCCAGCAGAGAAAAGTTTTACAGCCTACCGTCCGAAAATGACTTTGTCGCGAAAGTGACAGTTGAGACTGTAACTTTATAACACTTAAGTTCACACTTTCCCTTAAACTGTTACAATTACTTGCGCAATAAGAAATAATTTAAGCTAAATTCTCGAAACTGTTACAGGAAGTGGTATGACAGAAGGCTGTCATAAAATAAGTAGCTGACGGCCCATATTTTAAAAAGATCTAAGGAGAGTAGTTTTTGTCCGGTGATTTTTGCAATAAATTACGTTGTCTCTTTGTCTATTAGGAATCGACACTTCAACCCCACGTAACTTGTATTGTAAGTGCATAAGTATTCAGCCAGTAGTTTTCTTGCATCTAAATCCAGGCTAGACGAATGGAGTTCATTTAGTTTTACAAAACATTTATTTTTAAATTTATAAAAGGATCAGGTTTTTTTCAAATCGGGCAGTTCGGTTACGGCTGAGACAGTACATTGCTGAAAAAAGTAGAACAAGGAAGAATTGACGTAGAATTAAGACCACCTCACCCAAAGATCAAAACTCAAAAATCCGGCAACTAATAGAATAAGTGATTAATGCATTGCAAAGTAGTAATGGAATAAACTGGAGACGAGATAAAAGGGGCAGATGAGTCAGTGTACAAGTTCCTTTATGACAGAACACCCATGGACACAAATGTTATTCGGTTGCACACCCCACACTGCTTGTAACTAGCCCGAAGTAAAAAGTATTCAGATCAAGATACCCGAAGACTGAAAAGTAGCTAGTTAACTTACCACTTTTCAAAAAACTTTGTTCGTACTTTCATATGTGTGTGTTATGTTATGTAGAAGAGTA
This sequence comes from Isotomurus pseudopalustris, assembly GCA_034698685.1. Lineage (NCBI taxonomy): Eukaryota > Metazoa > Arthropoda > Collembola > Entomobryomorpha > Isotomidae > Isotomurus > Isotomurus pseudopalustris. The sequence goes on from JAQGBV010000396.1 coordinate 2,264, forward strand.
TGTGAAAGACTAGCACCACGTAAAATAACTACAAGAGAACACTCCTTCTCAGTTGGAAACCTCAGTCAGTTGAAGTCCTGTGGACCTACTCACCCAATTTTCCTTTAAGCCTTTAAATCACTCGGCGCAAGATGTTCAACATTTGCTTATTCCGATTCAAATGATATTATTTCACAGCCCCTTTTCGAAAAATGAAAGCCTCAAATGGTAATGAGCCAAGAAAATAACAATACTAACTCCACGGTTCCAACAGATTTTCATATACAACGAAGGCAGTTTTGTAGAAATATTAACTTTTGAGGTCATGATGAAAGATATATTATCTCAGCTTAAGTACAGAATACAGTAGCTCAAAGGGTTATGGTTCAAAGTAAAATTCAAGGTGTCTTCAGTCTTCACTGTTTACGAGGAAATAACGAGTGAGTTAACGCGTAGCAGTGCCTGATGTGCAAAGGGAAGTAAAAAGTATTAACTACGAGCAGAGATCATTGATTTGTTGATAAAAATAGAAACAGGATTAATTCCGTAAACTTTTGTGTGTCAACATCGATGCAAAATTGGAGTAATTTAATTGCGCTAATAACAACAACCCATTAATTGTAGCTGATTTTTGTGTTTTTTATTTCAATTGTGGAATCCAGGCGACATTCGCAATCAACGCTAAGCTAAGTAAATTATGACCCAAAGTCAGATGACTTGTTTTAGCTTCAGTGATATCTGCAAATATCGTGACCAGGAGTAAATTGTTCTCCAAGAGAAGAATTTATGGAAGTCTGAATGTTTTGCTTATCCCACTTTACACTGATAAGCTTGTGGGATTTTTGGCAATGGGAGAACTTCACACGAATCACACATACGACGTGCGATAGAAAACAACTCAGAAAAAGTTCTTGTAGGGTTAAAGTAGAAAAATACGACTCGGGTTATGCAGCACAGCGTTCGGTTATAGGTTGCAGTTATTCACATCTTTAAGCAGTAAAGCATAAACGCGTATTTTGTATTTTGTTCCTTGTCAACTTGAGCTGAGGTTAATTATTGTCGCTCTGCGTAGAATGGAGGGAATTGACGTGAATAGTGAGATTGAATTGTGGGGATTTTGAAAGTACTTCTGGGATGTGATGGAATACTTAATGCAATTGTGTATATATCGTTTGGGTTAGGCTTGCTGCACAGCATCCGTCGACGACCAATCCCGAGATGAAAATAATAATAATAATGGGAGTGGGTCGAAGTAATAGAAAGAAAATGTGAGAGAGTGAGACTCTTTTAGTTATGAGCATCAAAGGCCCTTCAAACAAACAATTTGGAGAATAAAAGGCAGCCAGGATTCAACCCTTCCTTCGTTGGAAACAGAATCCTCAGAAATGCACCTTTTCCTCTCGATCATCATTTATCCAAAGCTTAATGATGAGGACACCTCTTGAATTCCTTGTTCTTCCCTATAGGACTACCTCTACGTGTTTTTTCTGTGCCTCAATTTGCTCGTCTCCTCTGTTGTGTGCTTTTTGGAAGGTAAAAAATGAGTAAGAAATGTGCTATATGTATATATTTATATTAGTGATGTGTGTGGGGGTGCATCAATATGGATGGATGAAATGAAATGGTTTAGTTCGAGTAGGACTGACTGGTTCATACAGAAAAGAAAAACAAGCCGGTATTTTTCATTTGACAAAGTGAAGAATGTTGATGTTGTGGGATGCTTCCGCCTCATTGAACCCTCTCTACACTCTCTCTGGGCTTTTAAAAGCCTTTTCGTCTTATCGAAGATACCCAACAATGTTTGTTTTTTATCTTTCTGAGCCATCAGGATTTTCAATTCTGAGTCCAAATGGTGAGAAGATTAGAAATAGGAGAAGAATTATAGGGCAAAGAGCAAGCAGAGAGCTAGAGGAGAGATTGTGGCTTGAACTAGTATTATATTATAGAGAGAAAAGTCAGTTAGAGTGGAGGAAGGCTCGGATTGGAATTTAAGGGAGTGTCATCCTCAAAGGCAAATTTTTCTACAAATTGGACACCTCTGAAGGAAATAAATTTCGATGAAATTCAACCGCTTCACAGACACCTCTGTGTATGCTAATGCTATCTAATGAGATTCATTTGATGTCAAAATAGGTTCTTATATCGTGGTGGGTCTCAGAGAGACTGTAGACATCAGGTCCCAAGAGATTCAATGAGTTTATAGCTATCGGTGTGGTTTATCTATTCTACTAAATGTGAATGTTGGTGAGGATTCAGTAGTTCCAAGCAAAAGAACACATTCCAGTGTTCGTAAATAAAACGACCACAAGTCAAATAATTTGACAGGATTGGAAAAATAGTCGGTCTCAAAGTCTCAATGTTGTTTCTTTGGTGTGCAGTACTCCACAATGGGTTTATGCAAAGTGGAGAGGCTTTCCTCAATAAATAGTGAGGTTCATTGTATCATTGATTTCATTGTTTATTACACAAGGAGACAGAAGTAGGACTGTTGGATTTACGAAGACATGGTTTTATGCGTTTCTCACTCACTGAGCCATGAACTACACTGAAAAGTCTTATAAAGTTTAAATGGGATTGAAATCAGACCACCCACTCTGGACAGTCGGTGTTCTTCGTGTATTACCTTCTTAAAGTCTTTCAACAAAAATTACAACTTGAGTTGTATCACTGTGAAAGGTCTGATTTCAATAGAACTTCTCAGGGGCTATTCAAACAAAGATAACTTAGTTATTTTAAGTGGATAACAATAGTAAAAGGTAATACGCTTTAGAGTGACACAGTCAGATGAGTACATCTTATGAAATAAATGTCTTCTTCGGTGCAGCGGACAAGGACGAACTTTAAGGCTTTCTTCAAAGTATATTCCTTTGGCTTTGGTGTAATTATCTTTTGATGTTTTGGGGATAACGATGAAGAATACTAACCCACAGAGAAAGGTCAAGATAGCCTTGAAGTCTTAACAAGCATGCAACTGAAAGTTCATCAACTTTATCACAAAGTTCATTTATTTGCTTTCTTTCACAACTAAAGTTAGAACTAATTTTGTTTCCTTCAATTTCATCAATAAGTGTTTTCTTTTGCAATACGGCTGGAAATGTACACCATATTCACGAAGTGAAAGATAATTCATGATAAAATTGAAACGAGGAGATAAGTAAAAGTGATGCATCACGGAGTGTAGTAAAATTTGGTGGTAAATATTTAGAGTGGCCATCTCATAATTCTCGTCGTGTTTAGTAGGCAGGTAAGAAGCTCATAGTTCTGACAATAGGGCAGAGCTCGACAAGAAAGAGACTAGGAGAATAGGAGACTCTCAGTGAATTCAAAGGGAGAATCAACAATAAGATTTGAAACGTCAAGTGTAAGCTTTTTAGTAAAGTTTATAGCCACTTGTCCCCAACGACCACAAAAGACTGAAGGAGTCAGTGTGAGACGTGCGTCTGGTTGTGAGATATTCTGGAAATCACACACACTTCAGAGAACAAGGTGTTTTGAACCCCAAAGTGATGTAATGTGATGTTAATACTAATCATAATAATGATCATTCTTGATTATCATGATAGACCAAACGTGTTCATAATATTATGAGTTGGTTCCAGTAATTCCAACATTTGTATGCAAATGCGTTCCCATAGTCTAACCACCAATTATTGTTAGCAGCTTTCCGTTTGTCCTTCTCTAAAAGAATCTTCCTTTCTTTATTATTTCTTGGAGGAAAAGCTCTTTTTGTTTGGTTGGAATTTTAGTTGGTAGAAGTTGGCAGTTGTTGGGGTTGTTTCTTTTAGACAGCAACCACGTAGAGGAGAAGGTTATTGCGAATCAAGAGACTTGTAGACTCCTGTGCATGGCCATCCGAAATAATGATGGGAAAACAACTAAAGTCTTTTATTTGTAGTCGTCCTTACACATGCAAATCTGTTCGTACTAACAATGTGCTCCATATGTCTGACTGGTTTTGTGTGTCTTTCACTTAGCTGAAGACATTGAGAGATTTGTTGAAGAATGTGGGATTTGTTTTTCATAATAAAGGATCTCTGTGTGTGTAGACGAAAGTACTTGACACAATCAAGTCAGGGGATATATCAGACACGGATGAGATTTGCACACAAGGGATGATGGTGGATGGAGAGGAAATTGCACGGAATTTGTGAGGGAAAACCGGTTCTATTCATGGAAAATAAGATGACATAAGAAGACGGAGACTGAAATGAATGGGAAGGAGGATTCACCGACAGAGCCATCAAGATTTATACCTTCAGTGTGCAAAACGACTAAGGGATCTCAATTGCATTCCCATCAATCCTTTTGTGCTCTACCAGCTCTTCCATTAGAATAATGAAATGCATACTATACTCACTCACTCACTCTCTGTCCCTAGTCACTAGACACACAAAAAGAAAAGACAAATCTCAGAATCTTTCTGAATACGAAATTGCTAGAGGATTTATGATTCACGGCAAACACTGACTATCAAATCAAGGCTGTCTTTCCACCAATATTCCAATCGGTCTCCAAGGAAGTTGTCAAAAGATTCCACAATCTACTACAATACATGTGTGTCTTTAAATTACGCACACACACATATGAATTAAACTGTCTGGCAGTCCCTTACATTAAATATGTACTGAGTGAGAGACTTCTGAGAAATAATCTCATTTCATGTAGTAACGCGAATCAACAAACTCGGAATAATTATATGGCATTCAGTAAGTGATAGATTGTGGATTCGTTTACTATTTTGCATTTCAAATTTGAATTGAATTACAAGGCTGGAAAAATAGTTTTATTTGTGTGCTTTATTCCTTTCTTGAATGTGTGCGAGACAGGTGTAAGCATATATGAATAAAGGATATACTATGAGTAAGCTAGTGGGGATGATGAGAAAAGTAAATTATGTCCATGAAGATCTTTTCTCACCAGATTCCCTGTAGAGATCAACTTTGAGTTTGACTGTCAGATGGAATTTTTTCTTGTGTGGTTGTAATGTGACAAAAATTGTGCTGGTAATAAGGCACCATGGGCAGCCTGACAACAATCAGCTAACTCCCATCAAGACAGTCCACGACACATATATTCAAGTCATTCGATTCGTTGTTGGTTTTTCATACACCATCCAAAAGAATCGAGAGAGTAACCAAATATTTTGGTTAGACTGGAGAGAGTTCGTCGACTGTTGTTGGTTCGTACAGACGTCGTGGAAGATGAAAAGAAGTTTCGGAAGACGAGTTATTTCAAATCGAATGACATTTGCATGAATCAGCCCAAAATACCACAAATGCTTCCATTTATGGGTGGAAGATTATTTTTTATAAATTGAACCCTAGTTCCAATTGATTGCGTGATAGATTTGGATGAAACATTTTGATATTTTTAATTTGATTCAATTTGTAGATTTGACTATTTGACTGACTCAATAACCTGTTCGTTGAAAGGATGAGGAGGCTGGAAATTTGAATGGTATATAGAATTGGTAGTTGACACGGCATGTAAATAGTTTGAATAGTTGGAAGATTTTTTACGTTGTCGAATTGGAAGGAAAGGACACGCTGACAAGATCTCTTGGTCTTTTTGATAGGGTCCTTTCTTAGATTAGTAGAAGGCTAGAAGGGAACCCAACCCCTTTCCTCAGTTAGTATCGCTTTCGTCCGGACGTGTACTTTTCTGGTTTCAAATGTCACTTTGGCGACACTCCGTCAACGACACAGTGAGCAGGCAAACCGTAGTTTCTGTGGCATGGACAGTGGTGAACAGCTTAACCAACCGAAACCAATGTCCATCCTGTCTCTTTCCGTTCTGAAGACTAGTCATGTCCACCTCCACCGCAGCTTACGTGAAAGAAGGGTTCTATTCACAGATCATGCAATCTATATACGAGGCCGTTCTCTGCTACATGTATCCACACTTGTGAGGATCAGATTATTCTTAACAATAAGAGTTATCCATCCAGCGAAGAATGCGAATGGACAGGAAAAGGGGATCAAGGCACGCGGACTTTAACATAAGTAAAAGTAAATGCCTTCTGCATTCGTGAAGCAGATGAGTTTCACCAACCGCAATAAGATCACATGTCGGAGGACTTTTATCTAGCGTTTTGACTGGAAGGAAGTATTATGCCGCAGTGGGTTGAAAAGCATCAATCATTCCGATTATTATTGATTTTTAATTAAGACAATGAGTTGCGTATTAATTTTGTCTAAAGCGGCAAAGCGGAGGTACTAATAAAAGGCGAATGAGAGTATCTCATTCATTGAAGGTATTAAGTTGGAGAAAATACTTTCTTTACTACGGATTGCATACACGCAGAGAGTATAAATGGTAACAGGTAGAATTGGTAGAAAAGTAGAAACTAGTAGTCTTAGAAAAGCAGGTAGAGTACACACAGAGTTCATTAAGCATACTTTTACTATACTACGCCCTGTGCTCATTTTTCTAGTGCTGATAAAGAACAATGAGAAAGTGAAATTTAGAGTTGTTTCGTATCCTAAGTATGGATCACGCAATAAGCCAAAAACAGAAGTTCGCACTTGCCTTGAACCCATTATCACCTTTCCCTCTTATAGTGATTTCCATTTTAATTTTCTTCTTAGGGGACACCAACGCTAGTGGATTCGGACTCTCACTCAGCACTCTTTCTACAAGCTGAGTAGTACCCATCAGAATTATTCATTAGAATGAACCACTTCACCAAATGCTCCTAGGAATTCCTGCGACTCCCGATTACATGTGTGTTGCGTGGTAATCATGCCAGCGTAATTTGAGTACACTAATAATGCAATCATGATTTATAGCACAATATCTCGCCCCAGTCTTTAATTCCTAGAAGAATGAATGACGGATTAGACTACTTAAGTGCGAATAATAATCCGCTGATTAGAAATGTACCTTACTTAAATCGAAATGGCATTATAATTAATGAAACTTTCTCATGAAATACATTAGCATTTTGTTTAACTGGAAATTCAGACAGCTGCAGAGAGTTGTATTGAATAGTGTACGGAATTCTCATAATTTTTAATAGTTGTTTGGTCATGTGCTTTCAGTGTAAGGCAGGACTTTTTGGATTATCTGATCTGAAAATGTTAGCTACGAACTTGCTGCGAGGCTGTGAATGAGGCCTGTATATACTATTGTGTTTTTTTTAGTTTGGATGAGAAATATTCCAGTCAAATTGTCGGAAGCACTTGTGTAAGAGGTGTTGGAGATGATACAACGCGTATGTTTACTCTTCAGTTCCCAAGAATCTCTTGTGACACATACAAATCATAAGTTCATAGTTCGATTGAACTCTTAATCAGTTTAGGTCTCAAAAGCAGTGTTATCTGAATTCCTCACATTTTAATTTCACAGGAACATTTTAAAATAAATAAAGATGCATTCATGACGCAGTCTGATTTCAATGCTTCTACGAACAACAAGCGAAGGGTTGTTCTTATCGCTGCTCAAAGTGTAAATAATGTCTACTTAGGAAGATGATTAAATGGCAAGGCATTGCATCGGCTGTGGTGTATAAGAAGATAACACGAAAATCACCCAAGGGGAATGCTACAAGACAGTCACTAGTTCTGTCAAAACTAATCATCGAAATGTCTTCCACAGCATAAACCATAGTTAAACGTAAAAAAATTTCTTCCGAAGATCTCATGTAAAATATAAAACAGATGGAGATAAGAAAAATAAAACAAGTTCACACAGACTACATTGCTCACAGAATATTTTGTACAGAGAAGAATTTTCCAGCCCAAAGAATATTGACATAACAACATGAAACCAAAGGGGATTGAGGTTTTCAATCGTCTTCACTGATAATGGATTATCCTGGACTGCATCTGAATTTCTTACGAAAAGAATTGAAAGATGATAAACAGGAATTTGTATTTAATTCACCTAACTGATGTCGTAGCTGTGTTGTATCTTGCATGTGTAATATTGTGTAAGCGAGAAAGTGATTCATAATCCAAACGGTATTAAAAATGTTACTGTAGCAAATGATGAAATATCCTTTTTGTATTCAGTTTACTAAAAAAATACAACCTAAAGCTAATGAAAAGTCAGCCTTTGGTTTATTTTGGAGCTATAAATGACAGTAGATTGCAAATTGAAGGTGCATTTCGTATAATATTATTTGTATAGCTTTGTTTCGATCATTCAATTTGCAGAATTCGATAAAAATTGCAGAGTGGAAATCAGAAGGCAGGAATTAAAACACTGGCAACCAGGTTATAACTTACAAGCAAAGCAAATGGCTGCCGGCAGATTTCAAGATAAGGTAATTCTAAGTACAATCTCAAGAAATAAGTAAATACCTTTAAAACAACATTTCAAGCAAATTACCCTCCAATCGGTGTCAATTCAGGTTCAAATGTACTCCATTTCTGCTAAATGATACAGTAGAAGACTTGTTTGTAATTACATACAAGTGTTTATCGTCTTGTCGTTCGAACAAAATCCAAGTGAGCAAAACTGCTATTGTTTCCCTGTACACTAATTTTCATTCAACCGACTTGTGTAGCCCACCGAATGTTATTCGTTGAATGTACACCTGCCTGTGTGAAAGGAAAACTTTCATTTCACTAAGCTTACTTATCCACACATAAATCGATTCAGATTGGAGATAAGAAAAATTATGTTTGATTGGCAGAAAAGAAATGAACACATGCAATGCAAAACGCTTAATGATATCTGCGAGGCATTTTAGTTTAAGGCCTTTTTCTTACTTTGTAGTTTGAATATAAACTCTTATTCTAAACCGTTCGATCTTTGTGAATCATACAGTAACAAATGTAGAGAAGAAAATGTACTCCTCATGAATACTTGTTGGTACTAACTACCAGCATTGAACCTAATCTTTCCGTGTGAATAAACCCTTACAATACCACGAGTTTTTACTCCAAACAACTTTTGCCTCAAATACAGTGTAATTGGAAGCAAAAGAACATGCAAACGATTGAAGGTTTCATAATTTCCAGGGATCAAATCATTTTAGTTACGCAAAAGCTAAATTCCAGATTGAGGGATTTTTTAAGGTCAGTCAGGAACAATTAGAGTTTGTCAGTTTAGAGAGCTTGCCAATTACATAGAGAAGAATATTCTTCATCTTCAGCACTCAGTAATGGTTAGAATGACAAAAGAAAAGGAGTTAGGAAGGAAAGTTCTTTGTATAAGGAGTTAATTTAGAAAGGGCCAAGAATGTCCCGATATTGAAGCACTCGGATAGAATGGAGATATCATCTTGTCACCATGTCAATTGGGAAAAGACAGGAATCGGAACAACGTTTTGGCTTGGAGATACGAAACGAGATGAATTTGATGGGGATGTCAAATTGAATGTACTCTGTAATGATAAAAGTGATTGAGAATAACCTGGAGAGGGAACATACCGTGTAGCAATAAAATGACATCAAACATCGGGAGAAGACATTCATGAAATACCTCAGAGCAGTTCAATGTCCAAAATACCTTGCGTTTGGAGGGAGAGATCCCATTTCTGTTGGTGTTAAGATGTCCAGCAAGGCCTTGTTGAGGTAGAAGATGACACAACTTATCCATGATTCATGTTCCTTATCAGCTCGGTGTCTTAAGACGTACACTCTACCCTTCAGAAACGTATCATTCATTCCCAAAGCTCTCCAGTGATGCTCTGGTCAAAGGAAGGAGGTCGAATGTATGAGGAAGTAAGTATAGCTCTAACATAAGTTTAATCTGGCAAGGGGTATATAGATCTTGAGAAATACGTAATACCATGGAACATGTAAACGAATCAACTTACTTGATATTAAATACAATTATTGCAATTTCAATGCGGAAATTCGGCTTTGTGCCAAAACTGTACGAGTAGGATTACGAACAAAATTATCGCAATTCTGAGGGTTGAAAAATGAAAGATTTCTGCAGTCTGCACAGACCCAACTTCTAATGTTGTTTGAAACAAGTTTACAATGTGTAATGCATTATTACTGGAAACGTCTTAACTTTTTAGAGCAACTCTTTATTCATTCTTATTGTCGGCTCACGAACGGGGAGTAAAGACGAAGTACACACAATCAATCCTTTTTCATGAAAGCTAAACCAGAACAAGCTGACTGTCAATCTGTCACCTTGATGACACTGTCGTGTCGAGTGTCGACTTTTGGGATAAGCCATTCTTTTTCTTTCATCTGTAGCTCCGAGTTTTTCCTTCGTCCTTTGCATGCAATATTAAATGAGTGTTATTTCTTTCAGTGCTTGTTTGACTTCACTCCTCACAGACACCAAAACGACGGGTAGTACAAGCGTACAGTATGCTCATAGATGCTTGCTGGCCTGAAAGTAAAACCAATTTTTGTGTTGATGGCGTTTTTGTATATCTTTTTATTGGCCTTACGAAAAGCTTATTTTATCTAAGCTTATGTAACTTCTAAGTGTTTTTGCAAGTTTCAAGAAGTTTGAAATTGTCACACTCCACCTAAAATTAAAGCCATTAATCAGAAAAGTGATATGCACATTTGCTAGAAAGGAAAGATTTGAAATAATTCAATTATTTACTTATTTTGTGTGAGCATGGAATTTACTTGAGTATGCAATAGGAAATAGGAAATTCAACATTCAACATTTTTCGATTTTTCTTTCAACCCTCTCTACAAAATCCAAAACACTTTCCTAAGTATTTCGCTAATCCTAAGCCCCTCTGATTTGTGTTTCAAAAACAACTTTTAGCACAAACTACTTAGAGCCTTCCAATGCATAAAGTATAACAAACGTGGAATGTTTTTCCGGTTCCATGCATTTGAAAAAAGTCAAAATAGCTTGTTTTTATCTATACTTTACACTCCAAAATTTAATTTGCTTTTCTTTTTCAGATAACTCCAAAGTTGTCGTACTAGTGTACAGAAGTATTTCCTAACATGCGAACCAATCGGTTATATGCCGAAAGATGGTTTGAAAAGCAATGAAAGTCTAAAATACAAACGTATATGTTGGAGTTAATTCAACGGAAGATGAGGATAGTATTGCATATCAGCCTTTACGAGCCTCCCTAACCCGTCAGACGAGATGCACACACATTGCTAAAACGAAAATGTGAATTGCCAGTGATGTAATGATGGGCTGAAATAAAGCGTGTAGGTATAATGGCAAAGGTGTGTTCGAATGTGCAATCAAAGATAGATTAACTAGAGTCGTGCCCATTGGATCGCCATATCTTAGCAACTTACCTACAAGAAGATGGGCGTTTACTTCACCAAATCAGCATCAGCATCGCATACAGAGGATTCATCCACCTCAGGTCGATCTTTGTCTAACTGCCAGTTATCGTCAAATCTTGAGAAATTGAATTTAAGATCAAAACAAAGAAAAAAACCAGTTTAGAATTAGATCCTGGACATCAATTATTATCTGTTGGGCTCTTTCTTTTACCCTTCGTAAACTTCGTTCTCTGTTCTACTTGCTCCAAACAAAATCTCAGATGAATCGTAACCCTGCGCTAAAGCCAAGTTGTAATATTAATAGACTTGCGACTAGTCTGTTAAAATTCCAAAATGAATAGTTAAGCATCACATCACAGTTTAAGCGAATCAGTCCATTCGCATGTCAAAGAATTACACGAATATTGCGAAGGATTGCGGGCAATTTCACTCCAGCTGTCAAGGGAAGCGAGAAATGTCATAGGGAAATCATCCTCGTGCAATTAATCATTCATTTTTTCAGTGCCAACCCATTTCTTTCGGTTGTGACAAGAGAGAAGTCAACATAAAGAAGGAGTAAGACAAAGAGACAAAAGCAGAATCATTTGAAGATCGATATGTGTCTTGTGAGGACTGATTACTTCGTAGTATATCGTCTTAAGTTGGTTGACAGACATTTGAGGCTTAAATCAACGTACCCACTGGTGTGTATTTTGGTAGTTTAGTTTGAGAATATAAATAGACTGGTTCTTAGATGGGGAGCTCAGGTAGGAAGTACGTGTGGAATAAAGTGGCGTAGTGTCAGTTTTGAGGTCGTCAACTTCTCCGGGAAGAAGGACTTTCCATCAAAATCTCGTCTCACAAAGCCTTTCTTACTTACCTGTCATCCAGTTGGCGATGAAATCGAGACTTACTCTACTTTCTTACATTTTTGGCTTTCTTTCATCATCAAAGTGAGTTAGAAGAAAGAAAGTGAAAGCTCACATGCATCTTTAACAACTCGTGAAGTGCTTCATTTTAAGATCTTTGTTTCCAGTAAACTTTCATGAATTTTTAACTTCGTGATTCTTATCGTATGTAAGAAAAGCAACTTACTTACGCTACGTAGGGCTATGAAGCTCATATTTCAATAAACTAATTAGGTCATCAAATGATTATAAATCACATAATCTTTATTACATCTGCGAATGGTAAATTAAAATCGAGATTAATATTTAATGCATAAAAGCAAGGGATAAATTATCATGTGTTAAATAATTGTATGGGCATAAATATACTCATCAGCAGTTGTCATAATATATATACAGTCTGTTAGTGCCTATAGGTACATATATGGATTGTTGACGGGAGATTTTGGGTGGGAAGTATCGGGCTTAGGATCCAAAAATCCCGAAATTTTGTAGAAAAAGCGAAAGATATATATCATCTCTGGAGTTGAAGCAGAAGTGGAGACCCAAATGACTAGGGAGAATCCCCCTGTCTGGTTCACCATCGCAAGGTCTTTTTGGAGAGAGAAACCACGAAACCAGTCCTGTTCCCCTTCAGTTCCCTTCCAGACTTCATGTAGAGAGGACGTGTTGCTGCTGTGTTCTCTCAAATTCAACTCGCAGAGTTTTACTTCTGAATCACGAATTTGACTTTACATACTTCGGAGTGAAATTCTTTGTAGAATCGCTAAAGCTTAAGTGGTGAATAAAGCTGAATATTGCAAACATCGTATCTTAAAAACCTGTGACAAACCTGAGAGTTCACCAGAAGTAAAGCTTCTCCACTCAAAATTCTAATTTTAAATAGAAATAAACTTGAACTCAAAAATTACGTTACATGCAAGATTTATTCAAAATTTGAAAAATTGTTCAGAACATTCTAATAAGTACATTAGAAACTTAAAATACTTAAAAAGCTGTACGTGATTGTTATTCGCCGGATCCTCAGATTGAAATTGACATTTCTAAGAGTTTATGAATTCTGTTTGTAACTCTCTGGAATCCTGAAGCTTTTGGAAAAATTGAACGATTATGTGTTGTGTTGGTTAAACTGTACATTCTTAACACAAGTGGAGAGATAAAGCGAAATATCATTGAAGAAAGTGTTGGACAATTCCACATGGGAAATGCTGGATTTGTGTTTTCTTCGTTAAAATATACACTGGAACTTGTAACGGTGTGGAGAGTTCAAAAATGAGACGAGTCCAGCTCAGTGAGACTCACACACTACAGGCTAATGTGGAATGATGAAACCGAATAAACCGAAAAGTAACCAGAAATAGTGGAACCTCAACCACAAGTCAAAAAGATCAAGTTAAGAGTGGAAATATAGAGCAAGTGTTTGTTACTGGAGAATTCTGGCAAGAAAGTTGAAAACTTTGAAAGAAATTTATTTATCACGTCTCTCTTGGGTTTATGAATGTTGCATGAGAAGACTTTGTTCGTGTGTTTTCTTGCGTTGTTTATAAATAACTACTTTGAGTACATAGAGTGAGTTTTAAGGAATTTCTCGGACTGTGGCCATACGGGAGAGTTGGGATTTTAAGCCACATCAATTTCTGTCATTACTTCGTACTTGTTGTTACAACTGCGCTTTTATGACAAATTCATTTTACCCGAAACCATTCTCTGCACTATACTTTCTCCAGAATACTTGAAAGGACTTATATATAGTGCTTAAGGTTTACTCTCTCATTTCAAGATCGTGATGGGAAAATAGTAGAATTGTGTAAGATTCAATCACTTCGTGGAACTCAATCGCACTTCAGGACAGAATTTATCTTTCAAATTCCGTGAGTAATCTTCCTCGTCAACCGCAGAATGCTCAAGTCCTAGGAAGTTGGATTCTTACATCAAGTGGAAATCAAGTGAAGAAGAGTCGGATTCCTGTTGGAAAAGAACAAGTCTAAAAAGACAAGTAGAAATTTGTAGTTGAAGGAAGAAGGCAAGTGAAATCCGGCCTTTAATTCCCTTCCTCTCTGGATTCACTTTCGATTCCTCCGATCTCGAATTTGATGCGAAACTAACTTCGAATAATCTGTAATTACAAGTATAAATCGTAAATTGCATCTTTTTCAAGGAGAAAGACTTTTATTTCCTCAGAACCAGGAATTGTATTCCGTTTTTAGTTTACTAGTGCTTCCTTAGTAATTGTATGAAAATAGAGAGATACTAAGACATCCGAAGAGATTTTAAACACACAGCTACTACAGCTAGTAGTCAGTACAACAGTACAAGCTAACTATAAAGTTAAATAATTCTTGAGTGGCAGTGTTAAATATTTTAGCAGCTAAAAGTGTTTGATTTTGTTTCTTGATATTTTTGGTGAGTTTTGAATTCAAGAAAATATTTTGAAAAAAGGTTGTGGGAGATTTTGATCTGCTGGGATGGTTAGAGTGTTGAAGTGAAGTATAAAAATTGATTTTTTTGAATTTTGATCAGTCTCGCTCACACATTGTTACACGATAGATTACCAATAGTGCATGAATGTGTTATTTTGTTACAATTGATGAAAAAGTGGACAGTTCAAGTGTTGAAAGAAAAAGGATTCGGTTGGACAAGATAATGAAGGTGAGGAATCAATTTTTATTCCGTCTATGTTAAAATAGCTAAAATACACAATGCACTGAACGTAGTCTACTTAATCATCCTATCAACTTGAAATTGCGTGCTTTGAGCATTCAAATTGGGAAATGTCTAGTGTCGAATTCTGATTGTGTGCGTTTCTTTGTTGGACGTGAAATTGCGGACTCAAATCAGAATGGAATGTAGGAATAATGAGTATAAAGTGTTTCTCATGTTGAACTGAATAGATCAGATGTCACATGTATTAATGATTGGTTGTGTGTCTGGCGAAACAGAGAAATTTATTCGTCAACACTTATACCGTGAACAGTGTTTATACACGCATGCATCTATTTCGGAAACAAATGCAATGAAATTTGGAGCAAGAAATTGGAATTGAAATATGGAAGGAAATTGTGTAACAATCAATTAAATGAGATTGGGAATATTATTGCATTTGAATAACAGGTTTCTCTTTCCTCCCTAACAAGTTTAAAGAAAAGCAGCGAGGAGAGTGTAAGCATGAGAGAGTTTGAATTTAAGTTTTGCTTACAAAAAAGAAAACACACAGAGAGATGGAAGTGTATAAGTAAATGTTGTTTGAGTTCCTCACTTCTTGTGTATGCATTAAAGACTTGAGAAGCGAATGAATCTGACAATGAGAGGGTTTCTTGAGGTATTTACAATTTACTTTGCATTCGAGAACTGAAACACCTCAGCTATAAATTCTGTTGAGAGCGTGATTTTTAAACGGGATTTTTCTACTAAGGCCAATTTATTGTCTGGTGAAGACAGATGAATATTAACCAAGTTGTATTGCACTGCACACGATGTGAAACCTCGCGTTTCTTATCTGAATATGCTTGCATGTGTATGTACATCGTGTATTCTCAGTCTTATCTTAGAAGTTTCTGCATTTGCGATGTACAATGTAGTATTACATGAGAATGAGACTTGAAGTGTGAAGTGTCCATTTGTTCTTCTTGGATATGGAAGCCAATGGCAATCTTTTTACAATGTTCGTTTATCTCGTTGTATAATTCAGAATTAATCTTGGGATGGGATGCATACACACATATCTTAATTTACTGCGGTTGTTAGTCACTATATAATATATTTAACGGAATGCGAAGAAATTATAATGAGAGAAATGTCATGTTACAATGAATTGCTTACAAATGAGAAGTTGCGTTTTGCGTTTGAGAATAAGAGACTTTTCTCATCTTCAAACGCTTCGACCTACGAAGGGGAGTAGAAATTATTCTAATTGGATTCAAATTCGATGCTTGTTAATTTTTTACTTTTGATTTAAAATCTGATAAAACTAATTTTGACAGCGATGCATACAATTACCTTAGCAAATTATTTTCATACTGTGTGTTTTTATGTCAACAATATGGCATTTCCACGATGGGATATTTCTTTCCATAGAGTAGTATACAGTTGTTTATTGTCTTACATGTATCAATTTCAAGCTTTTTGTGTCTCACGAAGCTATGAGGAGTTAAAAGCACTAATATTCTGTATTGCCAGAAGACTCTTTCGACGAGACTTGGTTAACGAAAAACCAGGACGAATAGGAACCTTCGGTTGTAATTCAATATATTTCGGTGTTGTCTGAAAATCGGGTTAATTTGATGTAAGTGTGAAATGAATAAAGTGAACGAAGAGAAAAGTTGGAACATTGATGATGTTGAAAGTGGTTAGTTAGTTTGCTTGGGTGACTGAAATCACTCGTGTAGTTTATTGGTTAGTTCGGTTTGGAATTCGGTTGACTGGAAATCAGGAAGAAGAAATGTTCCTACGTAGTAACACGGGAGAGCTTGCATTTGTGGTGCAAATTCGTGAAAGTTCTGAGAACTGCAGCATTCAGGCAGGCAGAGGTTCTCTCTGCGTCCTGTCTACTCTGTCATGTCATTTAGGGTTGCTCGTTGGGAAAAGTTTCCAAATTAGATTTTGATTAGACAGTTAATTGAAGTCAGTCAGTAGGTTTACACAGCCTTTACTGACTGACTTGATTTTATTTGTTCCTTGATTTCCTTGTCTCTTTCATTCACACCACACCTATTTGTTTCTCTCCATGATAGTGAAAGTCGACAACCAAAGCTTACACAGCTACCTATCCTTTCTGCTTATAAATGTAAAAGTCCTGTCAGGTATTCAACAGATTTTACAACTCCAGTCCAGTCTTTTACTCTGTTGCCTTTCATTTATAACACACTGAACTTTTGAAATGGAAACTTCACTTCTGTCTCTGAAGAAGAGCTTTCTGCAAATTCCGCCTTCTGCAGAAAGTTGTATACATTTGGACTTGCTGCCTTTAAATAACTCACGGTGCTTGAAAATCTGTAATTTCAAACCAATTTTCGGTCTCCTCTAACTCATGTCTAAAACAGTTGTGCAATAAATGACAACTGGTATAATTAGTGGATGATAAGACCCGTTGAAAGTCAGCTTTGGCAGTCTGGAAAGGACATTCTTGTCACTTGCAAAAATTTAATTACTCTCTAAAAACTTAAGTGCAAAATGTAGTGATGTTTAGGTACAAATTGTCAAACACGAAGCACATTTATACCTCTTTAAAGTTCTTGAATCTCATAAAATGTATCTCATATAATGTAAGTAGGCCAGTTAATGTCACGACTACTTGGAGCAATCAAAAAGTGGGAGAAGTTTGAAGTGATGCATATAATTTCGACTATTGGTGAGCTAATGTTTCACGAAATGTTTCTGGGTAATAAAACTGTGAGTGAGGTTTATGACTGCTTAATTTAAGCATCCGTCGGATGTTAGATTTCGTAACTTTGAACTTATATAAGTGAAGGTAAACTTTGTGTGTCTCGCTTCTGTGCGGTGTCTGTACTGGATAGTTTTGTGACTTAATCACCTCAAAAGCCCGGATGCTCAGCAGGCTGGTTGAATACAGCAACAAAACTGTGTAGTATAGGCTGATGAAGAACGCATTGTTGTTGACACGGCTTGTCTCTTTCTCTGAAGCAACACAAAAAACTGGAGTTCATTGGATACTTGCACCCACGCCAATAAAGTTTGTTTTGCAGTTGGTGCACTTTCATAGAGAAATCACACTGAAAGATGCATTTAGAAGGAAACTTTCAAGTCTTCTGCAGCATTCTTTGTTGGATTCAATATGTTTGAAAGTCTATTGAGTAAAAGTGAGTGCGTGTGTTTCCATAAAAAACATTCCAGTGCATGTATAAAGCTGAGGTTACAAGGAACACATCGCACTGCATCTTGATTGAATGAAAAAAATCCCCTCAGAAATTTTGGGAACGGAATCTCTCGCTCGCTCGCTCCTTCTCTGAATGACCATCACGTCTTGTAATATTGCTTACTCCGTCCTGCTGCTGACTACTTCTGATGCATTGCAAAGATTACAGTGGATCAGGCTTTGAAATGTTCTTTCAACAGTAGTGCATTTTTCGTAACCGTATGACTTTATTGGCTTGGTTTATTTGATCCACAACTGATCTAAGGATTTCTTGATTGAAAAGGACTGAAGAGTTGTACAGTGTAGTCAATATATACGTAGCATGGCAAGGACTGACACTGTTCATCTCCTCAGTTACAAAATAATAATGCTGCTTTATATGAAAGGGAAGAAGAATGCAGTGCATTAAATCCATGGACGATTTTCAATTCTATTTAACTGGCCGTCAAGTTTCTTCCCCTCTTTTGAGATCTGTAAAATGTAAGTAATAGTAAAGATACAGTCTGAAAAGGTTCTCTTGTGGAATGGAATACACGGAGTGCTGGTATGACTCAGTCTTTTACAAGAGAGATATGTAACATGTACTGCCCCACCAGTCAGAACTCCAAGCCCTACATTATTGAAGGTTCACTTCACTTACTTTTCTTCATGATGTGGCATCCAAACTGGCTGAGTGCATCTTGCATTTGAGAACTCCCTAATGGACTGCATTTTAAAAATATACCCTTAAAGTCGTACACAAGAGCTGTGCTGGACCATACTCAATTTTCCGTAATGGCTTCACATGTACCTTTATGATGCGATGTAAAGATAGGAGATACATAAAACTTTCAATATTCCCTATAGGTGTGTGTTCATTAGTCCCTACTATTCGCCGTTTACGTTGAACTGGCCCAACGCTTAATTTGAACACAAATAAATTGAAAGTGTCAGAGTTCACCAGACCTCTCCCAGAATTCTTCGTCTTTTGTTAAATTAAAATAAACTAGACTAATATTTAATATTTTTTCGTAACTCTTAACTTGCATCCAGTTTTGGTATAGATATTTGGAGGTACAGAAATATATTATCGTTAGCATTTATATTAGAGAAGAGGCAAGTGACTGAAATATTCTTGATTTGATGCATCAGTGCTTTCGTCTAGATATCATGTGAAGAACTTGACCTTTAGCTGAGCTAGAAGTTGTTCATCATCCTTCTTCATTAAATTTCATACCCAAGTGATTCGTGTGTAGATGAGATTTCCTCATCTCGCATGGAAGTTTGTCGTGTATATTTCAGTGGAGAAGACGCATAGGCATAGGCTTGCATAGTTCATTATATTATGTGCATTTGAGTTGTATGGCTGGTGATGGGGAAATGACACACACACAGAGAGAGTGTAGGAGGTGTGCAGTCGTGCTCTCACTTGAGAATAGTATAAGGTGAAGTGAAACAGAATATAGAAGAGAAGTATTTTACCTTGAGAAGGATTTGTCCCAAGTTTCAAGACAGTGAAATTTGATAGTTGTAGTGTGAGAAGGAAATAAAACATTGTTGTGCAGAGAGTGTATGGCCTTTGTAGGTAATGTATCATATTCTGGCGTGAAAGCTCTTTGATCCATTGTTATTGTTCAATTTGAATAGAGTGAATATCAAATTTCAATCAGTTCGTGGATGCATCTGGAGGAGGATGTTGGTAGAAGACATCGACTGCAGATAGTATCAAAAGTAGTGTGGAGGCTGAGTGAGTCTAAGACGGTGTGTAATAGAAGCAAGTTAGGACAGTTAATCTTGATGTTGGTAAAGGTAAATGGAAGGGAAGGAGGAAAAGCTCAAGCCATGTCTCAACCTTTAAGCTCGCTGACAAATTATCCTCTACACGCCACACGTAACCTTATAATAGAACGGTTCGATGCTAATGTGAAAGGAGGTAGAGAGACACACACAGAAGATTATTAAAAGATCTTGCCTCCTGTTACCATTCCGGAGATTCTCCAGGGTGTGTGTGGTATGTTATGAAACGCGTTAATAACTAAAGCGTAAAGAAAAAGGAGGACTGAGACCGTATGTCTCTCTCCGCGTGTTCGTGTTTGAAAAATGAATGTATTATGGAATAAGGAAGTTGACACAAAGTTCTCTATCTTTAGAGAGTTCTCTATCTTGTGGTAGCGAGTGCAGTTTCTTTATTTTAACAGAGAAGATGAATGAAGGGGTGCAAGGAAGGCACAAGGGTAGTCACAGGAGGCTGGTCTAAAGTTGTGAAGTATGCAATCCATGAGCTTCTGGTCGATATGTCTTGGAAAAGAACGGAAACATCTTGAGAAAGTCAAAGTCAACTCACACAAGGGTATTTTATAAAACCAAAGGATCTTTGATCTCACTCAAGTAAAGAGGCTGAAATTCTTCCTTCAGATTTTTTCTCTCAAACCAATTTCTTTTTTCTCTGCTACGAAGAATATGGATGGACAGAGCAAAAGTCGAAAAGATTCATAGCCGTCCGTTGCTTTCTCGCTTACGCACACACACACACACAACACACACACACACACACACACACACCACACACACACACGACTGACGGACATTTCCTCGGCTCTGTCTTAATGGCAAAATTCATCTTGTCCGCTTCCCTCTGCAGAGATTAAACATTGCTATTCTTTACGAGAGATACCTATCACACTCGAAATGAAATTGTGGGATGGTTGCTCCTTTGACACTGAACTTGACCTTATCTTCTTTCAAAGAAGCTCAAGAATGTTAGAAGTGAGTAAAACTTCAGTCTTCACTGCTGAAAAAACCTGCAAAATGAATCCAAGCACGAGATGAAGTTCTAAGGAATTTCGAGAGCAGATAAATCCACACCAATAACGTTGTTACGTTGTTATACGCAGTCTACTATAATATCAAACTGCATGTCGCAAAAAGCAGGATTCATATGAGTCGACTATGATTAAGTTTTCAAACTGTTAAGGGAGAACAAATTGATATGTGGCAACAAAAAATCATAACTACGAATGTAATGTAAATATGTAAGGATGATGAGATGACATAGCTAATCAGGAACACGGAATGAATTCCCGTCGACTGTTTTATGAAGTGACGAAGATGAAGATGACACATTAATATGGGTAGGCTGTGTGTAATAGCAATAGCGGCAGAGGAATCCGTCGATTCATTCGACACTTGGAAAAATCTCGGCTCCATAGGGCACACGAAGAAGAACATGGCAGTAGTTGGCCATATGAAAAAAGTAAAGTCATTTGTATTCTATTTACACCACCTTATTTTATTTTACTTTATTCAGTCTTGTCAGCGGTGTTCCCACGTTCTGAAGAAATGTTCAGAATGTAAAATAGACCATAACCAACACGCCACTGCGTTACTTGCAATAAGTGACAGTTCCTAATCAATATGAAGCTACTAACTCTTCTCTCAAAAGGACAATTTAAAACTTTAAATTCAAGCACAGTCATCACATTCCCTACTTCTCTTAAACTTATACTTTTAAGGAAATTCTGTCCCACACTTTCACCCACTTTTAACACATTGCTATTTTGTATAAGCCAGTGTCAGTAGTATTGCAAATGTGAGCGTACACTCTCTATGCACAGCTCACAATTTTTAATCTAGCGGAACAAGAAGAACTCCTCTGTCTGTAGAAGATGCAAGAAGTGTGGTGTATAGAGTTTGCACTTTGCAAGTGTAAAGCCTTTACACATTTAGAGTAGGGCAGCCTTTAAGCAACTTCAGTGTGAAAATACTTCGTGTCTTGCAGAAGAGTCGGAGTTGCAGTACTACACAATACACTTTTGTGTTAGACTGGTAAACTGAAAGAAGTAAATTGAAATTTTTGAAGCCTCTTTATTTGTGCAGCCAAGGGATATCAAATAAATTATTAACTAATGAAAGAAATGGGCAAATCCACAGGAGGAAAGGTGATTTTTCTATCGGTTTTTGAGACCCCTTGATGGGATACTTGGCACTAGCAGCAGGGATTTTACTCATTTGGTATGCTGCGAAGAACATTTGCATTTCACTCAGCCTAAGAACACAACAATACGAAGAAGACAATGAGCCTCCTGATAAAAGAAATGTCTGTGCGTATATATGTGTTCCTTCCCAGCAAAGCGAGAGACAGTTAACAGCCCCCATTCGCATAAATTCTTATTCGCCAATCCAATTCGAAAAAGATTTGACTTAATGGAATTTGTATGCACGTCTTCTGGCTAAATTATTAACTGGGAGTCTACGTAAGGTCACATATAACGCCGAATTGTGTGTACGTATCGTTGTTTTTTATTTCAACCTGAACGAGATGAACAAGGAAAGCTTGTTTTACTAAATTTTACCCCCGTCCATTGTAATACTCATTTATGATTCATATTCAGAAAACCGTAACGATGTTTTTTTATGAAGATTCAGTTTTTAGGCACTCATTTAGAAGTGACGACCTTTAGTAGTTGTTGAAGTATATGTTGTCCATTTATTTCAAGCAAAAGGACGCACGATGAGATCATCATAGCTGGACATAACTTTGTGTACATTCAACTAGGCTTGTAAAAATGTTCGCGGTATGGGTGTGTGTGATGTTAAGTGATGACTAATTAGTCAATTTATCGGCATCAGCCTCAAAGCCACGTATTACATGAAACGTAGTAATTATATTGGACACTCGATTCAAAGTCTTCTTCATAACTGTTTTACTACATCAGAAAATAAATGCAAATAACGGCTAGTCTTTTGCCAAAGTTCTTGTACATAAATTGTACCTACAATGTTTTCTGTAAGCAAACTGGATGTCGAGCAAGTCTGAAAGCAAACGTTCCACATGATTGTGGATCGGAAAATAAGAGTAAAAGGGTTTTGATGCAAATACATGTGAGAGCAGCACTCAGAGAATTTTTTTTCATGGAAAGGAATAGCAAACACACTAGAGAGTTGATGAAAGAGCCGCTATCTTGTATAAACTTCCAAGTGATTTCCTGTCAGACAAAATCACATTTTGTTCATCCTGAGATCACCTGGGGTTAAAATGCAAAGATTTTTGTGTTATTAATTTCTTATCTAATGGACATGCACAGGAATCTCTGAGAAAACTGCGAGGAAACCTATTCACATGCAATTTGATTGTGACAGCGGGTATGTTTCATGAGGGAAAAGCAATTGAGAATTGACGTAAGTTCGTGGATGTCGGAGAAGTTAGTGAGGAAAAAGAAGAGGGAATAGTTAGTAAATGAGGATAAAAAATGAAGAGAATATTACAACTCTTTAGTTTATCTTAGACCAGCATCATCATCATCATCATCTTCGTATAATTCTCGTTGCTTCAGCCCCAATCCTGCACACATACACATCGTACACATCGTACACATTTATTTCTTGGAGGATTAAATAGTTGAACTTGGTTTTGGTGAGGTCGGTCGGGTTTTTGGTGGTTGAGTTAGTTCATGTGGATGTCTAATACCGAAAGAAATAATGCCTGGGAGGTCGAGCTAAACAAGCCTTTAGTTGTTATTATACTCAGGTTATGCATCTACATTTTGTGTGTCCTTGTGTCAGTCATGAGAAGATATACACTTCATTCATTTATCCCGCAACAACAACCTCCTCGGGATATATCTTCCTCCCGTCTTTCATGTACATATGACGCTTTAAGGTGGAGCAGATTCCAAGATAACTTGACTAGTTCAACTTACTCATTAGTTGTTCACTCTTAAAATATACACACGCTAGCCTGGGTGTAGATGAGAGAGAGAGAGAGAGTTTCCTTTAATAACAACTTACACGGGATATTTAATATTGGAGTAACCTTTGTGGTACATGCGAAACGAGAGGTTGAGCTCACTTCAACTACCCAGAAGTACTCAAATTAAATGGTGCGATTTATCCATCTGCAACAATTCAAGCATAAACCTCTACGGAAACGAGATATTTTAGAGTGGCTGTTAAAATGTATATGAGATGAACATGTGAGTCCAGTGAATTAGTATTAGTGAGACTAGCTGTGTGTGTATGTGTGTACAAAAGGAACGGAAATCGTGTGTGTGTGTGTGTGATGAATAATGTGGAATGAATCGCCGACTAAAAGTGAAATGGGTTGATGCAAATGGAGAAAGCCTGAGGAAGACTATTAGTTTATCTTGAGTAAATAAAATAAGATAGAACAAACAAAGTGGATGGTGGAATATGTATAATGATGAGGGGGATCTGTTTTGACTATAAACTGGGCCTCATTGTACTCCACTTGAGATACACTTAATGCTTTACCTGGTCCATCGGCCGCACTAATTCCTTCCATCATGCCGTGGGAGTGTAATCGCAGTGCAAACCATTAGGGAAATTGACCATAACTTAAATATTGACACACATTGATTCAGTATCCAACGTTGTTTGGAGTACACTACAGACGAAGAGCTCCACGGAGTAATGGGGTGGTCAGATTATGTCGTGCAAGAATACGAGAAGTCACGTCACATTCCACCAGCCTGCTACAAATAATCCGAAAGGAATTGAAACGACTTTAATAAGTAGTGAGTGTAGGAACAAACCGCTAAACTACCAAGACCAACATCAAAGTTAGCCAGGAGCAAGTATCGCAAACGAGAGAGAGAAGGATGAAACCGCAAGAGAGAGTTTATTCAAATTGTATTGCTTTCCATTGCATCACGAACACTACATCAGAGTTGTTTGAATTACTATAGTTTTACTTTTACTTGGAAGATTCATTCGACACGGTTCGTCCCCATCAGCCGCCTCACATTGCGACGGACTCAAGATAATCTGTTTGTTTTTAGAACTCTATTGTCTGCTCAAGAGATGTTCCTTTAATTTATTGCAGATCTCCCGACTTTTTTTAAATCTTCCTCTGCTATTTATGTTTCATCTTCGAGAAACTGCATAATATTGCATAATATTGTGTACTTTGTTGTAAACAAGGACTCCCATTAAGGAAAGTATGTGTACAATTAAGATTACATAACGTCCTCAGCGAAAGATATTGCACAGAGGGTCACCGGAGTCTCATGGTGGAACCTGCGTTTAAAGTTGTTAAAACAGGAAAATGTGTTTATCGTTGAGTTAATCTAAATGAGTGGTGTATAATGCCAACTAGAGAAGAGGAGAGGAAGAGATAGTCACGACGGTTATGATGATGAGAATGAGGGACAGTCCCGTGGAATTCCTGGGCACGCAGAGTCTCTTTGCATATAGAATATTATATGATGCTTAATGTTCTACCTGTACACGTATCATCTTCAAGCTGTGGGCTAGATGTAAGTTGTCAGTCATTCCTCATGATTTATTCTCAAGCTAATCAATTAGAAATTGAAAGACGTTGTTGTACATAACAGAGGTTGTTGTACATAATGAAAAGAAAACAGGTAGAGGATTACTTTCATGATGGGTATCATCTCTTCCTCGTGAAGTGGGTGATCTCACACTTATCTGGTCAAACTGGATCTTTCACTGTCAAAAATTAAACTAATGCAAAATAAATTTGACCATTAAATTAATAATAATAAACGTAAAGATATACTCAATAAAATTATCGTTATACCGACTGATGGCAAATTGCAACAGGTTTTTCTCATAATTGCGTAGATGATCCAACTTTTACTATCAGATTTATATTTTACTGAGATTATTAGTCAGGAGGAAATATCATGATGAAAATATGACTACTACAAGTTCGTTGTGAATACACGATTTTGAATATTGATAAGCAATATGACCTCAAATATTGTAAGTAATCAATCAAAAATACAATTTACAAAGAATTAGAACTCTCATCTGAGAAAAACATCTTTGTGACTTCAAAAGAAAATCTTGTTAGGACTTTAGTTTATGTGTTGAATCTTATTTATCTCATATCTCATTAATTGATATGAAATTACACGACGAACTTGTATAGTTTGTAATTGCAATTAGCAAAAAAGTTGGCATTACATCGCCATTACTTTGCGATCGTGATTGATTGGTAGCTGCAATGCAGTTAAGTAGCATTAGAGAAACCGTCCACCCTTAAATACCATCCTCGTATTAATTTCAAGTTGTCTTCAACACGCTTCTTATGTTCCGTTGCATCAAGCTAATGAGGATCATAGTAATTATAAGTGACGCTGATCACTGATGATTTACACTCATTTGAAGTTGTAAGTCTTCCTGTTGATATCAAGATTTAAATCTTTTATGGATTCAATGAATGTTTATTCATTGTAAATTATACTTTAATTTCAATTTTGGTGGTATACTTTCCTTAGAAAATATAATATTACTTGCCAGACATACTTGAACACAGACGATAAACGAATAGAAACATGAATCAGTAGATTGCATCGTAGTTATATATGTCATTTGCTTATCTTCTTCGAGAGCCGAACTAATCCATATTCAGGCAAATTTACTGATCATAAGATAAGTTCATTCAATAGTGATATTTATCGGTTCTCATTATGCGGATTGGATGAAGAAAAGTAATTAATCACATTAAGTTTAGAGAAAGCGGACTTGTTTTGTAGGTTTTTTACATTTAAAAGGGATTGAAACAAACTCTGAGTAAAACAGAACACATTCTGGCTTTTAAATAAACTGACTGACGAAAAGTGTATTGTACACAGTTCAAAACACAACATTATTCTAAAGGCAGGAATCAAAAGTTAGTTTATTACACTTTCTCGCATAAAAAATGAAGTAATTTTCTGTTCTCAATTGAGAAATAGAGTAGACATAGTGAACTTTATTTGGAAGTACTTTGACTACTACAACTAAAGGACACACGTACCTCAATCAACTATAAATAATACATTCTTTAGTTCAGTCAATAATTCTGTGTATAAAGTATCGGGGAAAATTTTCAAATAGGCTCAGCCAACTTCTAAGTAAGGATTTGATATCGCTCCATTTCCATTAAAGTTTTACAGTCAGATACATCAATATTTTATGAGGAATCAACTTTTGAAATGTATTGGAATTTCTATTTCTTCGCTCCAACTTTATTGGATGCCTTAGATATATATTCCAATTGAAAATTACCTGGCACTACTTTCAGACTTACAT